>OY978525.1:43646053-43761053 GCA_963854835.1 Megamerina dolium
CAGTGAAAATTGGGAAGGACCTGTCTGCACCGTTTAATACCAAATGGGGTTTCACAAAGGTGATTGGTTATCGTCCGACTTCTTCAATCTTTTTATGGAGAAAATAATACGAGCTGCTGATCTACGACATAATGGCACTATCTTCAACAAAAGTGTCATGCTGTTGGCGTGTGCCGACGATATTGACATAATCGGCATGAACACGCGTGCAGTCGGTGCAGCATTCTCAGAGTTGGAAAGAGAGTCGCGTCGGATGGGTCTTACGGTGAACGAGGGCAAGACGAAGTATCTAGTGTCAACAAATAAAGAGTTCCGGCGTCTTGGACAGCACGTTACTGTTGACAATTATGCTTTTGAAGTCGTAAGGGACTTTGTCTATCTTGGAACCAGCATTAACAACTGTAATGACGTCAGCCTGGAGATATTGCGAAGGATCTCTCTTGCAAACAGGTGCTACTTTGGGCTAAATAAACAATTGAGAAGTCGAGCCCTCTCTCGAAGAACGAAAACTACACTCTATAAGTCTCTCATCATGCCTGTCCTAACATATGGCGCTGAAGCCTGGATAATTTCCACCTCGGATGAGCGAATGCTTGGAGTTTTCGAGAGAAAAGTCTTACGCAAGATCTTTGGACCTATTTGCGTTGGTGGCGAGTACCGAATAAGGTACAACCATGAGCTGTATGAGCTGTATGCCGATATTGACATAGTAAAGCGCATGAAAATCCAGCGGCTGCGCTGGCTAGGTCATTTCGAGTGAATGGAGGAACACACTCCAGCTAGGAAGGTGTTATATTCGAAAGACCTAACCTTCGGTGGAAAGACCAAGTACTGGAGAACCTGACGGCGCTTAGAATTTCTAACTGGCGCCAGCTAGAGCAGAACAGAGATGGCTGGCGAAGCATGTTATATTCGGCCTAAATCGATATTCGGTTGTTATGGCCACATAAGTAAGTAAGTATTGTGTAAAAAAAAAGTTATATTGACGAATAACAACTGTAAACTATTGCAACTAAGTGACAGTTGAAAAGACAAGGTGAAAGTAAGAAATAATGAACTCCAAACTGAAAAGCTACATGACATTTGTTATGAGAAGCAGAGTGAAAAAGGGGTTAGTCCTAGGAAATAAGATATTTAAGAAAAAGTTGTGATCTTTGAAAAGAAAATCCAACAGTATAGCAAAAGTATAGATCCCCATCTCTGAAAAAGAAGCTGAATGATTGTACCAAAAAACTTCATCGTCTCTGAATTTTATGAATATGTTGAGACTCTATGTCCTACAGAAAACTCGAACTCCTCACTACGGCAAGCGAATAAAAATCTAAAAAGCCTATACAATCGGAGTCTCCAGTCCGTTGCTTTTGCCAATCACCTACTGCAAGCATTTACCCTTAACGTGGCTTCGATACCCCGTTGCCATTAGTTCACCCTAACTGCAGCATTAATGGTAGATTGATCTCGAAAAAAGAGTTTATAAACGCAATCAAAGGACTCAACCCAAAAAACTTTTCAGGACGTGATTTGATTACAGGACAAATGATCCAACAGCTCCCAGGAATAGCTGTGACGCATCTCATGCATATATTTATTGCAATAATTCGCGCCAGTTGCTTTCCGCAATCATGAAAAACTTCCCAAATTATCATGATCTCTAAAGCTGCAAAAGATCCCACGTATGTGGGATAATAAATAAAGCACATTAGAAATGCGATTAACCACAAAACATCATACCTGAGTATCTGTTTGTTTTCCGAGAGAAGCACAGCACTATGGAGCAAGTCCATGGAATTGTAAATACTACACAAGGCATATACGAAAGAAAGTATTACAGTTCCGCAGTATTTCTCGATATAACCCAGAGGTTTTACAAGGTTATTAAATAATATGTTGCCTTCCAACATCCACACGTTACTGGAAAGCAACCTTTCAGGTCGGTAATTTGTGGTAAGACGTAAATGCTTCACCTCAATTGAATACCCCATTCACGCTGAAGTATAACAAGTAGTGTGTTGGCCCACTGCTTTATACGTTATACAGTGCTGATATGCCGACTACCGCCAATACAGTCATCTACACTTTTGCATATGATACGGCCATATTATGCCCTCATCCAGACCCTATATTGGCATCACAACTTCTCCAAGAACATGTAAATATGTAAATATGATGGATAATAAAAGTCCATGAGTTCACATCACGTTCACTCCGTGCTGGAGTTCTTGCCCACCTGTGCTAATTAACTCCAAGCCGATTCCTCAGATTTTAGACACAAAATATCTCGGAATGCATCTCGATCGCAGAGTTACATGGAAAAATCATATAAGTACCAAAGCAACCCAAATAAGGCTTAAGTAAATAACTGGCCTGGCTTTTAAACAGACAATCCAAGCTCAAACTGGACTATAAAGTACTACTTTATAAATCTGTCATTAAACCCATATGGACTTGCGGTATTCAGTTCCGAGTAGTACTGTATTATCTGCTGTTGAAAGGCTTGCAGTTTTCAAAGCTGTGTCGGGATTCTCAGTAGTAACAGCTCACAGCTGGGAAGTGAACGACTGACAAGATCGTGCTCACGAAGTTGCTGTGGGAGTTGGCACAGAGGTTGCTTCAGAATGACTGCTCGTTGAGTTTTCAAGTCTGTGAAGAAGGGAATGATGGCGTTTCCTGCAAAATGAGCACGTGAAACAGCTCTTGCAGTTACTGTAGTCGTGGGAATTAGCGAAGCAGTTTGTACACAGGGTGTGCTTTCTCATGATATTGTATCTCTCTCCAATTGGCAGTTTAAGAATATCTGGACAATGCCGAATGAAACGTTGATGTGATATGTGTTTACTTTTCGGGGGTTCACTGCAGGATTTTAGGATCGCTTGGGAGGATCAAAGATTGAGCTGTTCAAGATTGTACCAAACGAGGGCGATGCCATCATTAGTCAGGGGAGTCGACTTAATGATGCTATGCGCCTCTCCACGGATTTTTTTTGGAGTAAGTGGTACAATTTCTCTACTGGGGTTAACCGGGGGTGATTTTGATATAGAGCCGTAAACATATCTCTGAAGCTCTGCCAAGATACATAATCCCTGCAAAAGTAGGCTGTGTCACATGGCGGCAATTGATTAGGGGGAAATGAGTATTCATTATATACTCTTTCCGTTTCTGCCGTTTTGCAATCACTCTATAGGGATTGGAATTGTTTTTTCTGTTCTTCCAAAATAAATTTTGTATGATCTTTCGGGTTGATGGCATGAAAATAGCCATCAAATTCAATAACCTCTTCCGCGGTAGCTCTGAAGAGATTGAGTTCTGATATTTCGAATATTTGGGAATTCAGATGCGATATAACGTAAGAGATCTGATTAAAAATCGGCTTTAGTTTGCATAGATAGTGGCGTTTTTGACCTGATGCAAGGCGGTCTCACTAATTCCCACTTTGATCTCGTCGTGGAATATAACAATAATGAATAATTGCAAATCCGCCAATTAATTATTTGGGTGTGTGTGTACATGTGTATTCTCTCTTGAGATCACTTGATATATGTATATATATTTATACCCTGCATAATGCAATATGCATGGTATATTCATTTCGGTCAGATGTTTGTGTCCACTTGAAGGAATCTCCGGAGATATAGACATGGATATATATTCGTAATCAGCGTCGATTAAATTTTCGATTTAACGATGTCCGTCCGTCCGTCCGTCCGTCCGTCCGTCCGTCCGTCCGTCCGTCCGTCCGTCCGTCTGTCTGTCACCTGGCTGGTTCGCACGATAACTTGAGTAAATATTGAGCTATTTCGATGAAATTTGGCATAAGTAATCTATGATCCAAGGGTACGGAGGGGATTGATATTGGGCATGATCGGTCAATAACCACGCCCACACCAAGCATTCAAAGCGACTAACCTCGAAATTTTCAAAATCTTTAACTTGCTATAACTCACACAATATACCACTTGGGACAACAATATTTTGCACATAGAGTTATATTATACTACTATATAACTTCGACAAAAGTGGGTGAGCCACGCCTACTTTCTAGCGTAGCTCCCATACAAAGTGTCTGTACTTCTTTTAAATTGAAACTGCTGTAACTTCTACAATCTTCTGTCTAGAATAACCATAATTGACACTTAGATTAACACGGCAGTCAGAAATAATATGGCAGAAAATCAATGTGCCACGCCCACTCCTTTTTGGGTCTCCCATACAAAGTTGCGGAAATTAAAAAAAATGTTACCGGTTATAACTTGCAAACTATTCAGCGTAGAATAACGAGATTTAAGGTGTGGATTAGTATTGTACGAGCAACTAGGCTCACAGAAAATGGGCGTACCACGCCCAGTGTTTATCGTAGCCCCTATACAAATTTTAAATTGAAACAGCTGTAACTTAAGCAATCTTATGTCTAGAATAACCATAATTGACACTTAAATTAATATCGTAGTCGGAAATAATCTGGAGAAAAATCAGTGTGCCACGCCCACTCCTTCCTGGGTCTCCCATACAAAGTCGAGTGAATTAAACTAAAATTTTAAGCTCCATAGCTTACAAACCATTTAGCCTAGGACAACGAGACTTAGGGTATGGATTAGTATTGTACGAGCAACTAGGCTCACAGAAAATGGGCGCACCACGCCCAGTGTTTATCGTAGCCCCCATACAAATTTTAAATTGAAACAGCTGTAACTTAGGCAATCTTATGTCTACAATAACCATAATTGACACTTAAATTAATATCGTAGTCGGAAATAATCTGGCGAAAAATCAGCGTACCACGCCCACTTCTTATTGGGGCTCCCATACAAAGTTGAGGAAATTAAACAAAAATGTTAACCACCATAACTTAGAAACTATTCAACTGAGGACACCAAATTTAAGGTGTGGATTAACATTGAAAAATTAATTGGATTTACTAGAAAGTGGTAAGCCACGTCCACTTTTTATATAGCTCCCATACTAAGCCTCGGAATTATCTTAAAATCCTTTTACTTCGTCAAAGTCAACCATATTTCGGGTGTAAATTAGTAGTATATGCAAAAATTGTTTCTCGAAAAGTGGAAAGTTGGATATTCGAGTAAACTTTTTATATATAAATCTACATATGCAGGGTATAGTTTGGTCGGCCCCAGCCGACTGTAAGGAGATTTTTTTTATCTTTTTTCTTATCAATATGTATTTATGTAAATGGTATGTGCAATAAGTGAGATATGATCTCGGGTATTGTTTTGACACATATACCAATTAACAACACTTCAGATAATGAGAGGAAGAAAATAAGCGGGAAATAAAATAAAAACAAAATAGATTAACCAAAAGTGCGTTTTTCCGTCGGTAAATCAATATCTATTGTATCATATCTATATATTATGTTGTAATCTCTTAATTTTTGCAACTATATGGGAGAGTGTATTAAGCAGAATGTAATATTTAATTCAGCGAGAGATTCGCTGTAAGTTAGAGAGATGTTTAAGTGGGATTTGTTATAAAATGTACGTACGGCATACTTATCAACAATAAAGCTGAAAATTAAGAAACCAATAATAATTGTACTGCAACAATGTATTACATATTTCTAGTTGATTTTAGCGGAATATAACGGGATATATGTAAAAGCAATCAACAATTAGGTATACACATGCATCTTATTTTTCATACATACGTGTATATAAAAAACAGGTAGTACATGGGAGTTATACACCATATACAAGTGTGTACCATAAACCGCACCTAGATCGGAAAGATTGTCTTACCACACGTTGCGAGCCATCCGGCTCGAAGGACCAAAGTTTCAGCGGAGTTCGAGTGAATGCCGGTGGGCTTGCTACGATGTGGTGGACTTGCCTTCGTGTTGTGTTGCGGCAGAGGTGTTGATGATCGTGGTTGTTGTTGAAAAAAAAACATACTTCTTTTTTCACTTTTTTTTTTACAAGTATCACACTTTATTTCAATTTTTGGTTTAAGTGTTAAATGTATATTAAGTATATGTTAATTAAATCGGGAAAATATCGCGCACTGCTCGACAAATCGAGGTTTGTTCATATATTTTGTTTATCATTTTTAAATTTAATTTTAATTTCTGAAAAAGACGTATTTTGTACTTTTATATGGGGAGTTTGATCAAAAACAAGGAATAAAAGAATTGAAACAGAAAATGAAAAGATAAAGTAAAAGAAAAGAGAGTATGGGAGTGAGAAAGAGAGAGAGAGAGAGAGAAAATTAGAGCGAAAAATAGTGAGACGAAATAGAAATACACTAGAGTTGCAAACTTTATGCGGACAGTGTGCGACACACGTGTTTTGGCTTAGACAAAATCAGAGGAGAGAATATTCGATCGTTTCGGTGAGCTCTCAGCTGAATTGCATAACATTAAAGAAGAATTACGTGATGTAAAGGCTAGATGAAACGGCTACTGGCGGACTACATGGAAAGGACAACGCTTCTGACAAAACCACTGAGCAGATGTCAGCACATGTACAGAGCTGGCAAATCCACTGAAACGGCCCTGCAGGAACTCGTTCGCGTAGCGGAGAGGGAACTGTCTTGTGGAGGGATATCTATGTCTACTTTTATGGATATAGAAGGTGCCTTCGATAAGATTGGTTTCGATAAGCTAAGGATGGCCCTTGCTACTCGTGAAGTCAGCCCAACCATTATAAGGTGGGTGGACAGCATGCTGAGAAAAAGGCAATAAACTTTCAAAATGGGAGTTACAGACTCAGAGGTAGGGTAGTCAAAGGGTGTCCACAGGGGGGAGTATTATCGCCCATCCTTTGGAACATCACGGTCGATTCCCTACTTCAGCTTCTGGACTCAAAAGACATACACACCGTCAGGTATGCAGATGACATAGCGGTAACGGTGAGCGGTAAGTTCCTGGACACTATTTATGATACCATGAGAGGTGCACTCAAAATGGTTGAAGGATGGTGCACGGAACAAGGTCTCTCGTCTCTCTCTCTCTCTCTGGGTAGCCAATTTATTGATGAACTCGAAATGTGGAACATACCCCACAAAGATATGCTTGAAATAACGCGTGATGTTATTATGAGGAAGGAAGTAGAAGAATTCTGCAACCGAACAAATAATTAACACACGATTTGAGGGACGACAAGGGACCCATGTATTGGGATTACCGGAGCTATCCGGACGACCCCAGTAGAAGCATTGGAAGTCTTTCTCGGGCTGCTGCCATTAGACTTGCATATTATGAAGTCAGCGGCATTAACAGCATTACGCCTGAAGACAACCAATAATTGGTATGGATTCGGCACAGAGATGGGGCACAGGGGCATCCTGTTACTGTTATATAGCAGCGTAAAGGAGGCGCAAATGCCAATGGAGGGAATGGGCAGGCTGGAGATGACTGAAAACTCACACAGAACACTCATTGAAGACGGCCTCACACATGATGTATGTGAGGAAAATGACATCAGTATTTTTACAGATGGTTCATTAATGGATGGCAGAGCGGGTGCTGGAATCTTCTCTAAAGAGTTAGGACTGGCATGCACTCTGAATCTGGGAAGATACGTATCGGTTTATCAAGCAGAAATGGTTGGTCTAATGCAAGCGATAGACCATCTACTCGATGGAAAGGTGCAAGGTAAGAAAATCTTGCTAGCACTCGATAACCAGGCGGTGGTCAGGCGGCTACAACAACCTACGGTATCTTCTAAGTTGGCGCTCGAATGTGTTCAGAAACTTAATGGGTGTGCTCGTAGTAATGCGATTACTCTTATGTGGGTGAAGGGACACATTGGTATAGAACAGAAAGAAGCTGCAGACGCCTTGGCTAGACAAGGATCTGAAGCTGAATTTTATGGACCGGAACCAGTAGTTGCTCTCAGCAGCGGGACGGTGAAGGCAGAGGTTGAAGAGTGGATAAAGAAACTTTATCTCACGAGATGGGAGAACTTATCTACTTGTAGACAGGCAAAGGCTTCGTTGAGGCTATCAAAGGGCAGTGAATCGTGGAGGGCTCTCAGTCTAGGACGCATGACTCTAAGCTGGTTGACTGCATTAATAACTGGGCATGGCAAATTCAGGTACCACCTCAGCAAGATGGGTCTTGTTGATGGGGTGGATGCTGACATTTGCAGATTATGCATGGAAGAGTCAGGAACAGCGGCGCACATAGTGTGCTAGTGTCCTGCATTGGCAAGCAGGAGGATGTCCACACTGGGTCGCCAATTTATTGATGAACTCGAAATTTGGAACATACCCCACAAAGATATGCTTGAAATAACGCGTGATGTTATTATGAGGAAGGAAGTAGAAGAATTCTGCAACCGAACAAATAATTAACACACGATTTGAGGGACGACAAGGGACCCATATAAGTGGTCTGCTTCGGCTTATCCCTAATATATATATATATATATATATATATATATATATATATATATATATATATATATATATATATATATATATATATATTACTTACTTACTTACTTATGTGGCCATAACAACCGAATATCGATTTAGGCCGAAAATAACATGCTTCGCCAGCCATCTCTGTTCTTCGCTAGCTGGCGCCAGTTAGAAATTCCAAGCGCCGTCAGGTTCTCCAGTACTTGGTCTTTCCACCGGAGGTTTGGTCTTCCTCTTTTGCGTCGTCCTCCAGCGGGTTCCGAATATAACACCTTCTTAGCTGGAGCGTGTTCTTCCATTCGCTCGACATGACCTAGCCAGCGCAGCCGCTGGATTTTGATGCGCTTTACTATGTCAATATCGGCATACAGCTCGTACAGCTCATGGTTGTACCTTATTCGGTACTCGCCACCAACGCAAATAGGTCCAAAGATCTTGCGTAGGACTTTTCTCTCGAAAACTCCAAGTATTCGCTCATCCGAGGTGGAAATTGTCCAGGCTTCAGCGCCATATGTTAGGACAGGCATGATGAGAGACTTGTAGAGTGTAGTTTTCGTTCTTCGAGAGAGGGCTCGACTTCTCAATTGCTTACTCAGCCCAAAGTAACACCTGTTAGCAAGAGTTATCCTACGCATGATCTCCAAGCTGACGTCATTACTGCTGTTAATGCTGGTTCCAAGATAGACAAAGTCCCTTACTACTTCAAAAGCGTAGTTGTCAACAGTGACGTGCTGTCTAAGACGCCGGGACTCTTTCTTTGTTGACACTAGATACTTCGTCTTGCCCTCTTTCACCGTGAGACCCATCCGACGCGACTCTCTTTCCAACTCTGAGAATGCTGCACTGACTGCTCGCGTGTTCATGCCGATTATGTCAATATCGTCGGCATACGCTAACAGCATGACACTTTTGTTGAAGATAGTGCCATTATGTCGTAGATCAGCAGCTCGTATTATTTTCTCCATAATAAGATTGAAGAAGTCGCACGATAACGAATCACCTTGTCTGAAACCCCGTTCGGTATTAAACGATGCGGAGAGGTCCTTCCCAATTTTCACTGCACAACGGGAGTTATGCAGTGTCATTCTACAAAGTCGAATGAGCTTCGCAGGAATACCGAACTCAGACATTGTTGCGTTGAGGTAATCCCTTACCGGACTGTCGAAAGCGGCTTTATAATCAACAAATAGGTGGTGTGTGTCGATCTGTTTTTCTTGGGTCTTCTCCAGGATTTGGCGCAGTGTAAAAATCTGGTCGATGGTGGATTTACCAGGTCTGAAGCCACACTGATAAGGTCCAATCAGGTTGCTGAGCATAGGCTTCAACCTTTCACACAGTACGCTCGATAGAACCTTGTACGCGATGCTCAGGAGACTTATTCCACGGTAGTTGGCGCAAATTGTGGGGTCTCCTTTTTTATGTACAGGACAGAGAACACTGAGCCTCCAATCATCAGGCATGCTTTCATCCGACCATATTCTGCTTATGAGCTGGTGCATGCGGGTGAGCAGCTCATCGCCTCCGGTCTTAAACAACTCGGCAGGCAGGCCATCAGCACCTGCAGCTTTGTTGTTCTTCAGCCTTAAAATGGCCGTTTCAACCTCGTCATTGTCGGGTGGTGGAACATCAACACCATCATCTGTAATTGGGGTTATCGGGCATTCTCCTCCACTGGCGGAATTGTTCGTAGCATCGCCATTCAGTAACGTGGAGAAGTGTTCCCTCCATAGGCTCAGTACACTCTGGACATCCGTAACCAGATTCCCATTTCCATCACGACAAGAAGAGGCTCCGGGATTTAAACCTCCACTCAGGCGCTTGATCTTTTCAAAGAATTTTCGAGTCTCATTCTTGTCGGTACACATCTCTATCTCCACACACTCGCGTCTTTCCAACTCCCTCTTCTTGCGCCTGAAAAGACGTCTCTCTGCACTCCTTTTCTCTCTATACCGCTCCTTAACAGCTCGCGTTACGCCTGCACGCAGGGTTTTTCTGTAGGCGGCGTCTTTCTCTGCGGTAGCGTCGCTACATTCCTGATCATACCACTCATTCCTCAGAGGCCGGTAGTAACCGATTACCTCCTCGGCAGCAGTAGTCATGGAGTGGGATATATGTGTCCACCGTGCGCATGTATCATCAAGTGGGGGAGTGTTCTGCATAAGCAGATCCGATAGTCGAGTGGAAAATGCATCTGCTGTCTCTGGTGATCGCAGCTTACTGACGTCGAGCTTTCTCTGTGTAGGACTTCTCTTGTTATTTCCGACACATAGGCGTGTGCGCACCTTAGCTGCAACAAGGTAGTGATCCGAGTCGATGTTGGCACCACGGATCGATTTCACGTCCATCACACTGGAAGCATGCCTTCCGTCAATCACCACATGATCAATTTGGTTTCTTGTACGTTGATCTGGAGACAGCCATGTCGCTTTGTGGATGTCGAGATGCTGGAATCTGGTACCACCAATTACCATGTTTCGTGCTGCGGCGAAGTCGATCAGCCTCATTCCGTTATCGGAGGTGTTCTGGTGGAGGCTGAATTTTCCGACAGTTGGACCAAAGGTACCTTCCTTGCCCACCCTGGCATTAAAGTCGCCAAGCACGATTTTGATATCGTGGCGGGGGCAGCGGTCATAAGCTTCTTCGAGGCGCTGAAAGAAGCTCTCCTTGGTCACATTGTCCTTCTCATCCGTCGGAGCGTGGGCACATATAAGACTGATGTTGAAAAATTTTGCGTTGATGCGGATTGTGGCCAGCCGTTCGTTCACAGGCGTGAACTGTGAGACCATATGTCGTAGTCTCTTGCTGACCAAAAATGCACATCCTAATTCGTGCCTTTCAGCATGGCAACTGTAGTAGATGTCACAGGACGCTCTTTTGGAGCAGCCCTGTCCTGTCCATTGCATTTCCTGGAGAGCGGTGATGTCAGCTCTGTATTTTTCGAGGACATCAACCAGCTGGATAGAGGCACCCTCCCTATAAAGGGATCGGACATTCCAGGTGCATATCCGTAAATCGTGGTCCTTTTTTCGTTTGCGGGGGTCATCAACAAAAGCGGTAGTCCTTATCCGAGGCATATTTGTTTTTTTCATTGGGGGGGTTTTTTATGTGGCGGGTCCCAAACCCAACGCACAACCTCAACCGAGGAGATTTTCGCCACTCACTTCAGCCGCCTCCCAGCGGGTGCCAGGAAGACGTTGCCCGGTGGTCGCCACATGGAGGGCCCCCATTAATAATAATGAAAGCGCCATCACAGAGTAAGCAGAGCAAGCTATATAACTACCCCTCATTAACAAATAAAGGTATCATCACATAGCGCTCAGATCAAACTACATGACAGACAGTGAGTTGACTTGCGATGAGTTCAACAAGGATTGCGCTAGCCCCACCTGGTTGAGGCAGTTAGACACGTTACCTTGCGAAAACACCACCAGACCACCAATATATATATATATATATATATATATATATATATATATATATATATATATATATATATATATATATATATATATATATATATATATATTTATATATATATATACAGCAGTTGATCGGTAGTGTTAAAACAAGAAGTATTTTTCTTGTTTTTCTATAAACAAAATCAGATGAGCAAATTTTTTTTTTTCATTTTATGTTTCGTGTCTAAATAAAAATTGATCAAGTTCTTGTAAATGGTTGAACGCTCCTACAAAATGAGTGGTGTTATCACAGAAAATGTCGCACGGCATGTCGTAGATAGATCTGAGACTACCTCAATGTGAACCACCTTAGTGACAGGGCAAACAAATACCAAACATGATTTGGTGGGCGTCTTTCTTCGAATAGTTGTGCTGGTTGAAAGCGTTCTCTTGGTAGCGGTCCCATGACTTGCTGCACCAGTGTGGGTTTGTATCGGACACAATGCACATACAAACGGACGACGTGACGAGCCAAATCTCTGGCGTTGGCTATCCAATATTCAAGCCGGATCAAGGCGACTAGAGCTTGCGGGCCTGCATGATAATTCCGAAGATGAAGATGATGTACATACGACAAAACAAATTGTGAGTTGCTGTGTAAAAGAATTGGATGTTTTTGACTGTCTGGTAGATCGGTGTAGTCAAGGCGACTACCAACCTTGATGAGCTCAAAACCAGTTGAATTGTCTATAAATGGTATGGCAAATTTCAAAGTACTTTTAAGAACATGATTTTACTTTTATTTCTGAAAGTCGGCAGAAAAGGGCTGTTGTTGTACGTTCCACACTATGCAATATGAAACGCGTCGCAATTTTTCAGGCGGTGGTGCGGCGGTAGTGAGTGCCGATTTCTTTCTGTATGAGTCACAGAATCGAAATAACCAGGAAGGGCGGACCGGAAAACCAACATGATGATTAAGCTCTGTACTGGAATATCCTCGAGACACAAGGTCAGCAGGATTCTCTCGCGCCGGTACGTGTCTCCAATGTCCACCAACAGTCACCTCTTGTGTCTTGGATATTCTATTTCCCACAAAGGTTGATAGCGTAATTGAGTGCTATTGAAACCAATGCAGCACCAGTTGTGAATCAGTCCAAAAATAACTGCTAGTGAGTTGGTCACAGAAAATATCCTTTAATTTAGTGTGAATACAAGTCAGAAGGTGCGCGGCGCAAAGCTTAAGTTTGGGCAGCTACTGTTTTTTACCGGAGCGACTCTCAAATTTGATGTCAGTAACTGAACTTCAACATGATCACAGGAGGCTTCAGTACGTATATATCAGAGCAGCCATAAGTGAGAATTGATGCGT
Source organism: Megamerina dolium (assembly GCA_963854835.1). NCBI lineage: Eukaryota > Metazoa > Arthropoda > Insecta > Diptera > Megamerinidae > Megamerina > Megamerina dolium. The sequence goes on from OY978525.1 coordinate 43,659,194, forward strand.
CTCAAAATCCGTTTAGTTGAATGCTGCGAGCATTTGGTTATAAGAAATAGCGAGGTACGATGAGAGACGATATCGTCACTAACCGTCAAATAACGATGAGGCGATGGACAATAGTGTCCGCTTGGTAATCGAGGCGTATACTGGTTTTGGCTTGAATATAAAGGAGAAGACATCGGTGCATTGGTGCCACGTTACTCCTAATGCAATAATCACAAAGTCGTCGTTTATATTAAGCTCCTTCGCTGCTTGGCCTTCGATAAAATCTGGATGATTTGAATGACATTTTGATAACGGAAACCATCCGCGACGGAGCACTTCATCAACTTGGTGTTTGAGTTTGTGCAAGGCTACGTATGTATGTTTATGTAGGTATGTAGTAGTGTGGCTCTTCCAAGTTGGGTTGTGGTACTATTGACATGTGGCCAAGGCCTTCGTACTCTTCAATTGCGGACGAATTTCGGGCGAACATATAAGGCACCTCTCAAGCTCAAGGAATTGCTGACGAGCGATGTCGAAGGAGTTTCCGAGACAAATAGGATTGTCTTTAAATGGCAAACATACAATTATACGACCAGTGCTATCTCGATGAGTTGTTTTTGCGAAATGCTTTTTACAAATTCGATGGTCCGGCTGAGTTGGGTTTGATAGTGTGTCGATGGCTTCGCAAGATGGCGAAGTTACGTTACACTCGCCACGAACTCTACCAGAAACAACCCAACCGAACAACGTCTCCTGAAGCGTAGGTAAATTTGAACCCACTTAAATTTGGCCAACAGCAATTGCGTCAAAGAAGGCCTCTGTTCCTTACAAGAGGTCTATGCGCCAAAGCTTGAAAAATGTTTCGTCAGCTAATTTGGTATTGGCTGGTAAACTCCAATTGGACGTATCGATTTCGATATCTGGTTGGTATTCTGTGTGCGAAGTGATTCCAAATTGAATTGAAACGCGGAAGTGCGCGGTTTGATGATTGCGTTCGTACGAGCCTTTAGATTGGTTAGAGTTTCACCAATGCTTCGAACGCACACTCTATGTTTTTTATGACGCAGACGAAGTCTTTGCGCGAAATAATCGGTGCTGAAGTTGAGTTGAGAGCATGAATCTAATAGTGATCTGCCCAGCTTGTATGTACCTGTAGCGTTCTTGACTAGCACCAAAGCCGTCGCCAAAATTACTTGACCGTCTCCCGATACACCCAGGTGTAAGTAGGTTGCTGCTGCTTCCAGTGACTGCGTTTGCCAAGTCGATAGAGTAGATCCTGACGGCTGGACTACAGGAGCAGCTAGTTGCGTTGGCTGATCAGTCTGGGATGCATTTTCATGATGCAACAATGTGTGGTGTCCTCGATTACAAGTGTGATAACGATTTTTCGAAGGACATTGAGCCATTCTATGACCATTGCCTAATCAGTTTTTACGAGTTCAAACCGTTGATTTCTGTTCATACTCTTGAACTGCGAACAACCGACACCTTTATGGTTGGAGTTAGAACAAACAACACAATTGGAATTAGTGATAGCATATGACGAACTTCGATTGCGAATATTTAAACGATTTTGTCTCCCAGACTCGGGTTTGAGTTGCAATGATGACTCGGATGAATGCAAGAACTGACAATTCCGCTCCAAGACTTGAGTGCATTGTGACCAAGTTGGAAGCGATTTGTAGTCCAGTGACTCATTCCATTTATTTCTGGTTTGCTGATCACACTTACCCATCACAATTGCTTGTACAATATTCGTAGTTCTTCCTAATTACACCAAAGAGCTAAAGATGACCGATGCCTTGTCTACTAAGCTGCGCAACTGTTGAACGTTCTACTCCTCAGGTGACGGTAGTGTAAAGAGCTTCAAACTCTGGTCTGGCCATCAACCCTGCTAAAACTGAGCTAGTCCTCTTTACTAGTAAGCATAAAATACCTATTTTTACCTTACCTAGAATTGGGAGAACTAGTCTAAAGCTAACTGAACAGGCCAAGTACTTGAGTATAACTTTAGATAGAAAACTAAGTTGAAAACCAAACACGGAGGAAAGGGTTCGTAAAGCAACAACAGAACTCTATTCCTGTAAGAAAGCCATAGGAGGCGGCAATGTGGCTGCACTGTAATACAATATTTTTCAAATATCTACACCGACAGTCAAACAGCCATTAAATCTCTCGCAAGAACGTTCGCCAAATCGGCACTTGTCCTTAAATGCCGCTCAGCTCTTAACGAGCTAGCGGAGCACTACAATGTACAAATTGAATGGTGCATAGGGATATTCCAGGGAACTGTGAGGCAGATGAATTGGCGAGATCAGGCATTAGATTAACTATATGTTCGTGTTTAGCTGTACACAGTGAGTGTGACTTAGATGTAACGCATTTGATTAACTCTCAAATGTGTACATGGTAATTCAACAAATGGTATGAAAGAAGAGATAATATCTTTTCGGTACACAAAAAAATAAAGCCGCTGAGAATGTAGATGTCTCTGCTGACGTCATTCTTTTCGTATTACCGTACTCTGATAAAGAAAATCTTCATAACATCTTTGTTAACATATGTAAAGCTATTAACTATGAGATGCCTATGTTGCGTGATGTTTTTAGAGCTGGTCGTTTATTTAAAGCTGCCTTTCGATGAACTAACAACTTACCGATTTCACTTAATGACATTTCTTGTGGTGGGTACCAATTTATTTACCTGCATGAAATCCTGATAAAGAGAAACCGTGATTTATTAAATTATGCCAACAAACTTCGAAGGGACAATCGATTAGCTGCTCTTTGCGTGGCAATAGGTCGTTCGCGTACGCAATTGTTTTTACAAATTTTACTATTTTTTACTAGAAATGTGTTCGCGTACGCCAAAAACCATTCAAAGAGGGGACATTAAGAGAGCAAATTATTTCCTCTCTGTGATAATTCTTGCAAATTTTTACTGGTAATATTTCTACTAGTGAGAATTCGTAACATAGAAAAAACAGCTGTTCTTACCGACAAGTGGCATAACTGAAGGAGTTTGGTAATTACTAGTCTTACAAATTTTCCGTTCGCGTACTTTTTCACTTTGTTCTCATTTTTAGAGTGATTTATCTTAAACTCTTGAATCGCGTTGATAGTAAAGTACGCTAACGGACCTAATGTATATGTGAAAGTGCAACATGACGTAGCTGCATACCCTGTAAATGATACAACTAGCATAAATAGTATTGCTGGTAATAAGATATAGACTTATTGGTTGCTGTGCGTCTTTGTTTCTGTGCTTCTCCTATATTTATTTAAATCAGTTTTATTATTGTTTTTATACATGATGTTTTAAAATTTAATTTAAATTTTAAGTTATGTTACAAATTTTATATTTCAAGTTTATTCTTCATATCTACCTATCACTTAAGTACTACGTAAAGGCCCATAACCTCTTAGAATTGTAGGCAGAACAGAATAATTTATTGAATATAGAAAAAACAGTAGCATAAACAGACATGTATATATGATTATACCAGCACAATTCGTAAAGTATTTCAAGTTAAAGTGTATAACACAACAGTGAGAAGTATGAGTTTTCTATACGACTGAGAGTCTCAACATATTCATGAAATACAGAGGTTTCTTTCTCATTTAAAGACGATTAAGTTTTCTGGAACAATTTCAGTTTTGGTACAGTTCAGTTTTTTTTTTAGATACGGCGATCTATGCTTTTGCCATCCACGCCTTATAAATCTTTTTTCAGAGAGGAGCTCTAGAATTTCTTAGGTGTGCATTCTTGCCGGGTTGGTGCCTTAATGTAGGCCGTTAGTTAGGAAATAGCTGAGCTTTTCCTGTTCTGATATGAGAGAAATATGAATTCAATCATATAGTACAGAGTAAAACTGTAATCATAAATTGAATGAGTCTTTTTATAGTCCACTCAAACAGAAACTGTATTCACTCTGTATTGTGAATAGTTCATATTAAGTTTTAAAAAAATTTATTGATCAAGATAGCATGATATGGAAAGTATTAAGTAGAGAGTTAAATTAAATACAATTCTGTGTAATAAATGAATCGATTATTTAAGAAAGCCATTATGTACAGGACACCCCATTTTACAAATAACCCAAAAAAATTATGGTTTCATAAAATTTTACTTAAACAAGTTATTATTGAAAATCAAAACAACCACGAGATTCTTTCAAGATTGTATTCTAGGATAAAATAGAAGATATTCCGAACCAGAATCAAAATCATCCATGGAGAAATTTGAACCTTTCCTAAAATTTGCGTTATTTATTTTTCATAGGTACTTTCCAATATATTTAGTGAACTTCTGATCATATTCCGGGGTCCCAGCTGCAATTTTGTTTTTTTTTTTCGAGGCAGCTTAGCATATAAGTATATATAAAAATCCTCAAATTGAAATTATAAACTTTTAGTAATTTATTGTTTATCATAATAGGATATTTTAATTAATAATTTAATTAAGGCTTATTACAATTTCCTATATGAGGAAACTATATATTCACAAACTGTCTTCCTTAAATGCTCCATATAATTTGGGTGATTTGGTTTAATTCTATATGTATTGTTCCATGTTCTTTAAAAATCATAATGGACTGATTCCATGGCTTTCCCTGAGTAGTAACCTAAAACTACTTGAAGATAATCTTCCGTAAAAAGAGAGCGTGTAAGGAGTGATAGGATGGAAAGATCTTCGTTACTTTTTTGGAGGTTAGAAATGCAATTGATATAATTATTTTTGAAATCATTACTGAAACAAGCTTCAACATCTGCATGGAATTCTTTAAAAGTTTTTATATTTCAAGCACTCCAAATGACACAGCCTTCTAAATATAGCGGAAATTTCTAAAAATTTCTTACAACCATTCCCATGAAATCCTGAGATGCTCTTAAAAATCTCTCTCTTTTTGTGCACAGCATTTTCATTCACTACAGAGATGACTGTGTTCACGGATTACAGAATACTAAAGAAGGCACTGTATTCATATTGTACTGACTCTCAGAATTTGTGCACTTTTTTTCATATCTCCTTGTTGGACTCGCTCGCAAATCCATCAATAAATGCTTCGGCGTCTATTAATTTTATTAGAGTGAAAACACTTTAATTACACAAATTTTCAGCAAAAATGTTAATTACAAATACGTAAACAAAAAAGCGAAATCCACTGATTACGACAGTTCCTCAGGTATTTAAGTATGTCAAACAATTTTGCAACGTCAAAAGCAACCAGCTGTGTTGTGCGTACAGGACAACGGCAAACTTGTATATTTCCTATAATACGGTTGGTGCCTTTTCTAAAAGAACAATTTTGTTTAATATTCATCGTTGGTGCGTAATGCATTATCGTCTTCAATATTTTCCTAGCATACAAATGATAATATGTTTGCCGCTCTTAGCATGTTGGCACCCTTATCCGATGTTATCGAGACGACTTGGTTTAAATTAACGCTATATTGCTTTAGCACGTTTAAAATTGCAACGGCAAGATTTTTAGTTGTGCTAGATCAACCTCTGTTTAATTTTATAATTCCCAAAATAATAGATTTTATTTGTGAATCTAAGGCCATCGCAAATCGGATCTACGATGTTTCTCAACAATTGGTTTTTGTTTACTGCAATTAAAATTTTTTTTTATGAATGGCTTTGGTGACGTTTTTAGAGGAAATTGACGACTCCGATTCAAATTGTTCGTTATGTAATTCATTTAAATTAATTCTATACAAATTAATTATATGTGTTTTTAAATTGTATGGCCGATTATTTTTAAGCTTGCTTTTACATGTTTAACACATAGCTAAACCCTCGTCTTCAATGTTTTCCAAATAATTGCAAATATCATTTTTTGTCGCCATAGTCAACCAAATAAACTAAATGAAAGTAAATGCATAATTCTGATCTTGAGAGTTGCATAAATGCGTTTGCTTAGATATTCATTCACATACATGATCGTATAAGCAAATATACAACAGATAAGAGAACCAGACATATCGAGGACAACTTTTTACCAGAATAATTTCAACAACAATGCATTTGGCCAAACATTTTCATCCAAATTTTTGTCCATGAGAGGCCTGAATATGAAAACAAACGGTATTTAGTACATATAGGCTGTGTTGCAAAATTTGAAATTTGTTCATGATAGGCCTGTATATCGTACAATATGCGTAACTTATTTTCAAATAATCATACTTCTAGTACTATCAAATACTCGTTTATTGGAAAAGGATAAAGCAAAGCATATAACATCGCAACTAAAATAATAAATACATACATAAAAGATTTCTTGTACAAGGAAGGATTATTATATTTTTTTTAACTTCTCAATATGAAATAAATAATAATAATAATACACATATGTACATAATCATTTTCTTCTCTTAATATTAAAATGTATGCATGTACAATATATTAGGTGTAGTAAAAGGAAATCCACTACTTTTCCAATAGATGGCTTAAGTAATCTGTATCACGCGTTGTATAAGTGCGATCGGGTTACGCTAGATGGTGTTAGAAAGATAGGATTTCGTACTAAATAAACAGTTTTGTGATTGCTTGACTCAGTATTGTTTGAGCACGCGTCAGAGATGGACACCAGTAAAGAGAAAATACGCTATATTTTACAGTTTTTGGTTTCTACGATTCCGTTCCGGTAATTTTGATGTCAAAGATGCACCACGCTCTGGAAGGCCAATTGTCGAAAATATCGAGAAAATAATGGAAATCGTCGAGTCTGACCGTCATGTAAGCACTGTTTCTATTGCCCAGAATCTAAACATTACACAAAAAACCATTTGGAACCATTTAAATAAATAAAACCTTCAATTTAATGTAAAAATAATGGATTTCCTCAAACAACTTGCTGCTTCTTCTACTATGACTGCTAACGACTTGCGTAAGCAAACGAATTCTTTGCTTCTTCGACTACGACTGCTGATGACTTACAAACGTAAACATATTGCTTTTGCTTCATCTTGTACTACTGATCAAAAACAAAATGAAATTTTGCAAACCGACGACTGCCGAGAGTGCTGCTCATTTTTTCAGTAACCGTTTTCTGCTTTTGCTTTTACAGAAACTAGTGATTTTTTCAAAAGCATAAGCAGAAGCAATGAATCATTTTAAACAATTAAAAAACTTTAAATCAGTGAAAGTAAAAATTTTTACGACTTTTGCTGCTTAGACTGATGTATTTTAACTGCATAAGAACAACTGTTCCTATTATTCGTATTCTTCCACTTATGCACATTCATTTATATTTATCTGTTTTTCAATAACCCACAAACGACGATTAAAAATATAAGTCACTGCCAAAGTGTTTTTTTCCTAACAGAAATTTTAACAGTTGTTAAATATCCCACAACAGGAAATACAAAAAAAATCGTACAGGGAAATTTAGCACGGTGGGAAACACATCCTGTATGCAATGTGAATAACCTATTTAAAAAACAAGCGTGATAGTCACCAATAAGAGTGGACGTGTTTTGCATATCTCCTTTGATAGAGTCGAAAAAGTGATTAATTTCGGTTTCAAAAAAATTATATATATTGCGAAAAGACGCTAAATAAACTCAAGCAGTTATTTTTGTGGTTTTTAATTGCTTATAAAATAATAATATAGTTTGCAAACATTTTGTTTGTAATATGAGTGTTCAGCGCTCTCCTCTCCGGCAACGGCAATCGCCTGTTAATATGTGTGTAAACCATAATTTGCAATCACCCGCGCAAACCTCCCCGATAAGTGCAATATCAAAAAAATCTGTTGATACACACTGCACAAGTGAAAGTAACAGTGCAAAACTTTTACATGCACATATTCCTCACTCTAACACTATATCAAACTTTGCAACAACAACAAATACAGACCATAAAAATAATTTGTTCTCTCGTGATATACTATCTCCCTCTATACCGTGGAGTGTACAATGCGCTTCTCCTGCTGTAACACCAACAGCTACAACATCAAAGCAAACAAATAACGGCCTTTCTACTGAAGTGCATGACCCAGTAGTAAAAGCAACTAGTGCGATGCCTAATAAAGAATCAGTTGCTGTTCAAACTGGAATTGACCGCTACATTACTGTAGTAAAGCGAAAAAGAAGTCCCCAAAATTCAAAACAAACTAATTCAACAAAAATTCAAAAGCAGAACACTGCCCCTATTAGTTCGGAAATAGATACGCTCTGTTTTCAGGTGATGAAGTGACGAAAATATTATCTCCAAGAAAAATTTCAAACCCCCACCCATTTTCTTAAGAGAACGCAACTCAGATAAGTTGATTTCCAGAATTACATTTCTTATAGTACCAAAGAATTTCCACGTTGTTCCTATTCGCAAAGGCCAAATTGAGGAAACGAAAGTGCAAATCTACAGCGAAACTCATTATCGCGAAGTAATTGCGGAATTTGATGATGGAAAAAAGAATTACTACACATATCAGCTAAAAAGTAGTAAGGGCTTAATCGTTGTACTCAAAGGCGTTGAACCCAACGTTGATATTAACGAAATCAAACTTGCCCTTCAGGAAGAAGGGTTTCAAGCCAAAACAGTATTCAACATTCTCAACAAGAGCAATATACCTCAACCGTTACTTCGTATTGAGCTTCAGCCTGAAACAAAATCCCTATAAAAAGGTGAAGTACACCCCATATATAAATTCGATATTTATTGCATCGCAAAATCACAATCGAAGAACCCCATAAGAGAACTGGACCTCCTCAGTGCAGCAACTGCCAAGAATATGGACATACTAAAACATATTGTACCCTGCCAGCTGTTTGTGTGATTTGTGGAGATCTCCATAAATCAAACATATGCCCAAAATCTAAAGGCGATGCTAGCATGAAAAAATGCAGCAATTGTGGAGGTAATCACACCGCAAATTATAGAGGTTGCCCAGTATATACAACCCTAAATCTACATTTCTCCGCTAGCAATCAACCTCTAAAACCAGTTGAGCAAACTCAGATAGCCAACTCGAGTAAGAGACAAAATATTGATGCAGCACAATTCTTCTCTGCAATCCCAAACAAGAATCAAACCAATTCATACGCTAGTGTGTTAAAACAAAATCCACACCAACAAAGCAATGTAAATAAAGAGCAGAAACACTCACTGCCCACCCAACAGCCAAGTACCCTTGAACATTTGCTTCAAACATTAATTCAGAATATGAACCAATTCATGAACTCAATGCAAACAATGATGCAAGAAATGATGAAAAATCAATCGATGTTACTCCAAACATTGCTATCCAGACCATGAGTTGTCTCAAGATATGCCACTGGAACGCCAACGGCTTAAGCCAGCACCGTTTGGAGCTAATTCAATTCCTTGAATCCAGCCAGATCGACATAATGATGATATCTGAGACCCATTTCACTGACAAAAATTGCTACCAAATACGATGGTAAGGCACGCGGAGGAACTGCCATATTGATAAAAAGCAGAATAAAACATCATGTTCTCGAAGATTTCAGTAGCGTCTACTTGCAAGCAACATCTATATGTCTAGAAGAATACATCTCTAAGCTAGTAATATCTGCGATATACTGTCCCCCAAGATACAGTATTACCGAATAGCAATATAAAGAATTTTTCTCAACTCTTGGTAGCAAATTCTTGGTTGCTGGCGATTTCAACGCCAAACACAATCACTGGGGCTCCCGCTTAATAACTCCAAAAGGCAGAAGACTATGTGCAATCATCACTAACCATGGCTACGATGTTATTTCAAATGGTCAACCGACATATTGGCCGACGGACAAGAGGAAGATACCCGATCTCATAGACTTTGGAGTCGCCAAAGGTTTGCAGATGGAAAATATCTCCACAGAGTGTAATTATGATCTATCATCTAACCACTCACCCACGGTAATATCTATAAAATCACCACGCCGCCAAGGCAATTGCGTTAGAAAGAAAATAGACTGGTTGAAATTTAAGAAATATATAAATTCCCATCTTCCTCTAAGTACTGTATTAAGAAATGGACACGATGTAGATTCAGCACTCGAAAAATTCAACCAGCTGCTCTCATTAGCTCTCAGCTCAGCCACCTGCACAAGGGTATGCAAGCAACCAAACTATAGCCCATACACACTAGCCGATATTGAATTGCTAGTAAGACAGAAAAGAAGACTCCGAAGACAATGGCAAGAATTCAGATCACCGAATCTGAAAACACAGCTACAGCACTGCACTCGAAAGTTAAAGCAAGCCTTAAAAAATAAAAACAACAAAGAGTTAGAAGAGCACATAGCGAAATTAACACCTGGTGAAGCGTCAGACTACATTTTGTGGAAATCAGCAAAAAACTCAAATCGGCCAATTCTCACTGATTCTCACATCCGTTTGAGTGACGGTAATTGGACTAGAATCAACTGTGAGAAGGATTTGGCTTTTGCAGACCACCTAAAAAGTGTGTTTACACCCAATCCACCCTCTTCACAGTCCTCATTACCAAAACTAACTTTTCAACCTTGCTCAATAACGCTCAAAATTAAAAAAAAGAACATATTCAAAGCAATTTATAAAGATTTAAACCCAAAAAAAATCACCTGGTCCAGATAAAATTACTGGTAAAATGATAAAAGAGCTACCTCCGGTTTCAGTAATTCATCTCATGCATATTTTCAATGCATGAGATGTTCGTATTAAACACTATCCCAAATGCTGGAAAACTTCAAAAATTATTATGATAGCAAAACCAGGAAAAGATCCTTCAAAACTTGCATCGTACAGATCTATCAGTCTCCTGCCTCTCTAAAGTATTCGAAAAACCACTTGTCATTAATATAACTCCATTTATTAATCTCAACCAACTGATTCCCCAACATCAGTTTGGATTTAGAAAACAGCACGGCACAATAGAGAAAGTTCATCGCATTGTAACTCTGATAAGGAACGCTTTTAAGAAAAAAAGTATTGCTCAGATGTCTTTCTTGATATCACTCAAGCTTTCGATAAAGTATGGCACGATGGCCTTATTTACAAACTCAAACTATTACTGCCTGCAAATGTCTCCTCATTGCTTAGTAGCTACCTCACGAAAAGACAATTTCTCGTACATCACAAGGATTACACAACAAATCCATTGGATATTCACGCTGGCGTTCCTCAAGGAAGCGTTTTGGGCCCCTTACTGTAACTCTTACACACTTCAGATATGCCCAACAATAACTATACATTCATATCGACCTTTGCAGATGATACGGCAATATTGTGCTCTCGCTCTAACCCCATGGAAGCTACTAAACTAGTGCAGGCTCATGTCGATTCTCTCGAAATCTGGCCAGCAAAATGGCGTATAAAAGTCAATGAATCAAAGAGATTGTAAACGCGCCTTTGTATATGAGAAACGTTAACATCCATCGATATTTAAATGTACCCACAATTTTTGAGGAAGTTTCAATGTCCTGCAGAAGCTACATTCAAAAATTACACAATCATCCGAATCCCCTTGCTAGGCAATTGTTGCTGAGCATGGGGCATCGTCGATTAAAAAGAAAAGACACACCGAATATGCTGTGAAATTGCTATACCTCGCGACTCAACAAATTGTGATGGAACGTAGGGAATATCACATAATTTTAATTACTTTGTAAGATTTGAATACTTATTGTTAGTTTCTAAGTATTTTAGAAAGATTCAATAAAAATAGCTTATTTAACAAAAAAAAAACAAGCGAGTATATGTAAAATAATGGTGTAAAAACTATCACTAATGTATATTGCGGCGATTTCTTTATTTTAATTTATGCGGCTGTCAAAGAACCGATAAGTAGTGAATCCAATGAGGTTATGAATTTTTTATTTTGAGGAGAGACCTAATAGAATGGCAAAGTACCAAATTAGAATTAACTGTGAACCGCTATGTGAATCATTTACATAATAACACCCTACAATTAACATAAGCGAACTCAACATATCGCCGCCCTTGAACAATTCCGATACGTTTTATACAGAAACTATTCAAACATATGCATTTAGCGCATTTATGCTATAAGTTGCGGATGAGGTTGCGAGTTCCGATAACTCAGTGCAGTGTGAACTTGTGTATCTCAGAGACTATTAGCTTTGCTAGCGGGCAGCTCTTGGGCAAGATTATTGGAGCAAGAAAGCTGCGAAGCGGAGAGGCTTTTCTGCACTGCAAAGAGTGATCTCGTTAGAAATATAGAAGCCTTGGGTATACCTTGTTATGCGCAATTCGGCTTCAAATATCTCCTGACAACTTAGAGGTCCATTTCGCTTTCCGGTGGTGGATTGACCTTTAGCTCGAATATTGTGTAAGAATCTTAATACATGAACGATGACACGTCGTAACTTCGAAAACCATGGGTAATGCATTATCGTTGGCCAATGACTGTCGGAAGTTGTGACAAGAGCAGGAACCCTGCTTCGCGTACTAACTTTGGTAGTGTGCTGCTTTGTTGCAGTTTGCTTCCAGAAGTGGTTGTTGCTCAGCAGGAAATGGGGTTCTGTCAACCACCACAGCGAGATGCGTGGTGCAGAGCTCCAAACGCGGCAATACAGTGGTTTTTATTGGCACCACTTTAGTCTTGGCCGAGATCGAGATTAAATCATGTGGTTCATATCAATGAGTTCTTGCACGAACTCGTTATAGCGCAAACGTAACTCGTTGTCACCGTCAAGCTTTCTCTCGATACGCATCAGATAGCGAACAGCAAAGCTTAGAGAATCGCCCAGTGGCACACCAGCTTTCAATGGTAACCGACAATAAGATGATATTTGGTGCGTTGATTGGAAGTGTTCTTCAGCTGTGAGATGCGTCTTGTGCTGGGTCTCTTCTGACTTCCACAGCCTTGTGAATGCTGTTTCTAGTTGCACATCAGAATGTAAAGCCTGTAGACATGTCATTGGTAGACCACCAATCCTTCCAAAGAGTGTCCAACCGAAGACTGTTCGTTACGTCATAAGCGTCTCAGGTGAACCCTCGCGAACTTCTGAACAAATAAGCTGATCCATAACGTCCATGCTCACCAATATGTCTATACGACCGGGTTTCATAAAATGTGGGTCTGCTAAGATGAGACTTGAAGCGAGACTTCAGCAAGTGCCATGCCTCCATGTAGTTATCGTCGCAGAATTTGAAGCCACTTATGCATCACCCTTTAAACAGCCACGTAAGTAATTCATTTTTTGTCTATCTGACAGTGCAGCATTGGAGTAAACCAATGACCAGAACGCGTCATAAGACCCATTCCACTCGGTAGCATCGGCTGAAAACGTTGGTAGCTCCATCTACCGCCCCAGTTTCATACTTGTATGAACGTGGGCGTCGTAGCTCAGAGGTTAGCACGTTGGCGTTCTGGTACATACGGCATGGGTTCAATCTCAGCTGAAGCATAAATTTAATATCGAAAAAAGTTTTCTTTCGAACGGTACGCACCTGTCGGCAAGCAATTGGTAATAATTCCGACAGTAACAATTTGCCAATGAAAAGCTTCTAATAAAGAACCTTGACACAAAGCTCAGAAAAAGGCAAACAAACAAGAAATTATAATATAAATCAGTTATAACTCGATGCACAATGAAATTCTGATGTACCACCTCTTTAGACTGAGGAAATAATGTAAACAAATTTTTAACACGAAAGTATTTATGCAATAATGAAATACCTCCAATAGATATTATACATACAATCTTTTATAATTTTTACCTTCCGGTAAACTACTGAAAGACGTCTGTAAGGGCACTAATCTATCGCCGTATGGACGAATTCCAGGAGAAAATGGCCTAAACCTTCTACTAACGTCTGCTCCATGACCCCAGGTTACGGACTGGCCACAAATTGTAGTCGAGCGGATTAAGATCTGCGATGGCTGACGGTTAATAATGAGTATTAATACGTGTTTTTTAAGCCACTGTCTTATGAGTCTTATGAGAGTAACCAGAGTCTTGGTTTGATTCAAGGGCCCTACTGAATTTCTTAAAATATCTCGCTGTTTTTTTGCCGCTGTTGTAAAAATGCAAGGATGTGACGTCGTCAGAGGATACTCCCCACTAAACCATCACTGAGGCGGGAGGATGATATCGTTCAAACTTTGGCACTAGTTCATTGGCTTCCTTGGAGGGTCTTACATATACCCTACCATTCTGTTTGTTTTTTTTTGTTAGTAAACAAGATATTTAATCAAGACTCTATAGCATATAGCGGCAACGGGTGCGTAATTTATTTTTATAATTCTACGGTAAGGCCTGCTTGTCACTTGAAAACCCCAAGTCCTGTTTAATTATACGGAACGTGATTCTTGGAGCTATACCTATTTAATGAACTACGATTGTTTGTTAGCGGACAGAATTTCGATTGATTCACTACAGCACAGTATTGATGGACTGTGGCGTGCGAGGCCAGCTAAATGTTTTACGGTCATTACATTTCCAGTATCAGCAAGCAACTTAGCAGTAGCGCCCCAAAAGTCGCGTTTACACTTGTATTTATTGCAAGATTAAGTAGTAAGTGTATGCAATGCAGAAAATTATTATCATTTTCTCACATTTTAAATATGTTTCGTTATAAACATGCATACGTACGACAATGAATGTTGTTTGTTTTTCTTGGAGATTTAATGTATGTATGAATATTTGATGTTATGGCAAATTCCATTTGAATATTAATGAAGAGCAACATACAATAAATACCTTTGGCAGTGGGTCCCTTTTGTTGTTTTACATTTTCTCAGAAATTATATTTGTTTATTTTATTTACATAATACGTCCATAAGTATGACATATTCGCATGAATGGAATATTTTCGAGCATAAAATGTAATCTTCTACCTATATAGCGTACATGCTTTTGTATGTGCATAACGTTTACGAACTTACCACCGTTGGAACTTGTCCGGGTATAACCGGCTGACCAGGTGTAATTCCCATCTGTTGCATCAATGCATTCTTCAAGGCAAGATGGTTTCGTCCATTTATCAGTAATTGATCTTTCAAATGTTGTGGCGGATGAAAATATTTGCACGGCGGCTTATCACGATTACAACGTCCCTGCGAAAGAAAAATAAAACATAAAAGAGGTAAATCCATTAAAAAGAAATTTCACAATGAGTAAATAAATGGCGGTTAGATTATAGAATTTGAAATCGTATGTTCTGTCGACTTGATGTTACAATAGAATATGTTCATATGAGTATAATTTATTTCCCATTTCTTTTGTACTTGTATTTGTATGTGGTATACCAGATAGGCATGAGCAGAATAATAAGTTCAATTCATATCGTAATCACGGAGTATTGAAAAAAAAAATAATAACAAAAATAATAATAATAATAATAAAAATAATAAATGACATTTTCCAAAACGATTTTGGTGTGATTTTTCACATTTTTAATAGTATGAATATATTAAAAAAACATTTTGTTCTATTAGGGAGACTCACATATCCTTGTATAAAAAGCATTTACTTTTTTTGTTAAGTTCATATTGTAGTTCAAAAATAGCAGGTACTTTTCTGCATATAAAAAAAAAAAATAAATATGTGGCACTTAAAGCCCCAAAGGGCTCATTGGCCGAGCTTCTCTTCCATTACTGTTGTGCGTCTTAAATTTTGGACAATATTAGAAGGGACCTACTTATTTTAGCCGTTTCCGAACCTCAGAACACTTGTGACATCACTTTTTCTGAGCTTTGTCACAGAGTTCTTTTAGAAGCTTTTTCATGGCAAGTTGTTACTGTCGGAAGAATTGCCAATTGCTTGCCGACAAGTGGGTACCGTTCGAAAGAAATATCTTTTCGATATTAAATTTGTTATGCATCAGCCGGGTATTGAACCACGACCTACAGATCAGAAGGCGAACACACTAACCACTGAGCTACGGAACCCACTTTTCTGCATATACAATTCTGAAAATTGTAGGTAATTTAAATTAATGTCTCTACTTACTTACTTACTTATGTGGCCATACCAACCGAATATCGATTTAGGCCGAAAATAACAAGCTTCGCCAGCCATCTCTGTTCTTTGGGCCAGTTAAAAATTCCAAGCGCCGTCAGGTTCTCCAGTACTTGGTCTTTCCACCGAAGGTTAGGTCTTCCGAATATAACACCTTCCTAGCTGGAGTGTGTTCCTCCATTCACTCGAAATGACCTAGCCACCGCAGCCGCTGGATTATCATGCGCTTTACTATGTCAATATCGGCATACAGCTCATACAGCCCATGGTTGTACCTTATTCGGTACTCGCCACCAACGCAAATAGGTCCAAAGATCTTGCGTAAGACTTTTCTCTCGAAAACTCCAAGCATTCGCTCATCCGAGGTGGAAATTGTCCAGGCTTCAGCGCCATATGTTAGGACAGGCATGATGAGAGACTTGTAGAGCCCTCTCGTTCTTCGAGAGAGGGCTTGACTTCTCAATTCCTTAATCAGCCCAAAGTAACACCTGTTAGCAAGAGTTATTCTACGCATGATCTCCAGGCTGACGTCATTACAGTTGTTGATGCTGGTTCCAAGATAGACGAAGTCCCTTACTACTTCAAAAGCGTAGTTGTCAACAGTGTCGTGCTGTCCAAGATGCCGGGACTCTTTGCTTGTTGACACTAGATACTAGATACTTGCCCTCGTTCACTGTAAGACCCTTCCGATGCGACTCTCTTTCCAACTCTGAGAATGTTGCACTGACTGCTCACGTGTTCATGCCGACTATGTCAATATCGTCGGCATACGCTAACAGTATGACACTTTTGTTGAAGATAGTGCCATTATGTCGTAGACCAGCAGATCGTATTATTTTCTCCATAATAAAATTGAAGAAGTCGCACGATAACGAATCACCTTGTCTGAAACCCCGTTCGGTACTAATCGGTGAGGAGAGGTCCTTCCCAATTTTCACTGCACAACGGGAGTTATGCAGTATCATTCTACAAAGTCGAATGAGCTTTGCAGGAATACCGAACTCAGACATTGTTGCTAGAGGTAATCCCTTACCGGACTGTCGAAAGCGGCTTTGTAATCAACAAATAGGTGGTGTGTGTCGATCTGTTTTTCTTGGGTCTTCTCCAGGATTTGGCGCAGTGTGAAAATCTGGTCGATGGTCGACAAGAAGAGGCTCCGGGATTTAAACCTCCACTCAGGCGCTTGATTTTTTCGAAGAATTTTCGAGTCTCATTCTTGTCGGTACACATCTCTATCTCCTCACATTCGCGTCTTTCTTGTTCTCTTTTCTTGCGGTAAAGTCGATCAGCCTCATTCCGTTATCGGAGGTGTTCTGGTGGAGGCTGAAATTTCCGACAGTTGGACCAAATGTACCTTCCTTATCTACCCTGGCATTAAAGTCGCCAAGCACGATTTTGATATCGTGGCAGGGGCAGCGGTAGTAAGCTTCTTCGAGGCGCTGAAAAAGGCTATCCTTGGTCACATTGTCCTTCTCGTCCGACGGAACGTGGGCACATATAAGGCTGATGTTAAAGAATTTTGCCTTGATGCGGATTGTGGCCAGCCGTTCGTTCACAGGGGTGAACTGTGAGACAAGATGTCGTAGTGTCTTGCTGACCAAAAATCCACATTCTAATTCGTGCCTTACAGCATGGCAACTGTAGTAAATGTCACAGGACGCTCTTTTGGAGCAGCCCTGTCCAGTCCATCGCATTTCCTGGAGAGCGATGATGTCAGCTCTGTATTTTTCGAGGACATCAACCAGATGGATAGAGGCACCCTCCCTATAAAGGGACCGAACATTACAGGTACATATCCGTAAATCATGGTCCTTTTTTCGTTTGCGGGGGTAATTAACAAAGGGGGTAGTCCGTTTCCGAGGCATTTTTATATTGTTCACTGGGCAAGTTTTTTTATGTGGCGGGTCCCAAACCCAACGCACAACCTCTAACCGAGGAGATTTTCGCCACTCACTTCAGCCGCCTCCCAGCGGGTGCCAGGAGGACGTTGCCCGGTGGTCGCCACGTGGAGGGCCCCCATTAATAATAATGAAGGCGCCATCACATAGTAAGCAGAGCATGCTGCATGACTACCCCTCATTAACAAATAAAGGCATCATCACATAGCGCTTAAATCAAACTACATGACAGCCAGTGAGTTGACTTGCAATGAGTTCAACAAGGATTGCGCTATCCCCACCAGGTTGAGGCAGTTAGACACGTTACCTTGCGAAAACACCACCAGACCACCAACAACACAGCTGAAAATATAACAGATGATAATGATAACCAATAATTAGCCAAATATGTTGGACCAAACATGGTTCTGCTATATTTCGGGTATTAAAATTCCCCGAGATTCTTGTTTCTTGCTTGCATTAGTGCACATTCCCAAAATATGTTTCGCAGTTCCATTCTTCTCCCTGCAGAGTCGGCAGACTTCATCTGAAAAGATTCACAGTTTCGCTAAGTGATAATTCAATCTACAGTGTCCTGTGAGTATTCCCGTAACGATTCTTAAGTTAATCTTTTTTAGGTTATTACATTCCTTAAATCGTTTTAGGGTGTAGGTCCCTAAAAGTGACTTGGAATGGGACAAACCTGGTAGATTTTCCCAGTATGTACCAAATTTAACCTTTTCCAACTTTTTCTATTTGTATTTTATAATATTCTGTACAATTGCAGTTTATTTGTATATAAAACATTTCAATTAAATTCTACTTTTGAACAGTTCTCAAGACAAAAACATTTATTTTTCTTAACCCTTTTAGAACCGCCAAATGTTTTTATTTATCATGCTTAGAAAGGTTTCCAATGGCTTTGGCATTAAACGAACCCCTAAAACATTATATTGAGTTCCCCTTATTCTATCCACTTAATCAAAAAATTGTCCATAATAAAATTCAAACCATTTAAAACTTTCCTTTCGGAAGTGTGAAGCTAACTTTAAAACGAACAGAGTAATAACGAAATGAAATTAAGAGTTAATACTTTCCCATAAAAAGCAGTTCTGTATTTAAAGAGGAGAAAGCACCGAGAGGCTTTAAGTAGTGCAACCACACTTATGTAAGATTGTTTAATTAGTAGAAACCTCAATCACTTGGTCGGAAATCAAATTGTTTGAAGGTTACACATACGTCATAATGTCCTAATTGTCCGATCCTGTTCGTAATGTCCGAAATCACAATCATATCGCTTTCAATTCAAACCATTCAATATGATATCATCCCTATTAGTTTGTGTTGTGTTGTTACTTCGCATGCAATTCAATAAACTATCGAGTGTTCTTTGGCAACTCGTTTGCAGTTAACATTTTTGGAATCACAAAATATCTTGTTTAAAAAAACGCATGGCTGAGTTGTCTGTCGTTAAAAATCAAGTTTTCAAATCTGATTTATGATAAAAATTATAAAGTGGTCCAAAACTGACTAACATACGTAGTTTCATTCAGAAAGAAACACTCCTTCGATTTTTGCCCACGCTTTGTATCGGTATGGGTATGGGTATCGAGATGGGTATTTTAGTTTAGTCGAAATCGATTACTTATATATTCCATTTATTTCCGCTCGTTGGAACACTGTGTAATCCCTGTGTTTATTTTTTTCTAAACAAGAGAACGTGGAATACCAGAGAAGTCCTAATTTGGCTTTTGAGATTATTTCTGATTACAACTATCAGGACAACTTAACAGAGTTGTAGAATACAGAAATTTAGAGAGAGCAATGCCATGTACTGAAGAGCAAATGATGTTAATTAACATAGCAAAATAATATTGAATTTTGTATGGCAACGCTCCTTTTATATACACATATGTGGATTTTGCTATTTACTTGATTGATTATATGAAGAAATAGAAATTAGGAACAAAAAAAAGCGACAATCTCGATTTTGCATGTGTCCACAATACATGAATATATGTGGATTGGAGGATTGTATGGGGGAGGGTGAAAGTGTTTTTATTTCTTTGTTTTGCTTTGATTACGATTTTGATATATTCGTATTCTGTGCAGAATGTATACAAAATATTTTTATCATTTTGAATTGATTACCATTGATTCCCTGATTTTCTACAAATGATAATTATGATATTTATTTAATTTCTATTCTATCAAAAATCTAAATCATAATTAATATTATTAATTAATATTAAAAACATCGACAGTGCATAAATTGACTTACTGGTAGCTTTTAAGTGCTTAAATTCTTTAGAAATTGAAAATAGGTCGGTAGCCTTTACGATTTTATATAAGGCATCGTCGATTCTCCTTTAAAAGTTTTATGAAAAGTAGCTGTATGTGTAGTGATGTACTGGAGAACCACAATTTCCTGGTGAAATCCTACTGCAACGCACTTAAACATATTCCCCAACCTTTCACCAAATTGTTAACGTCAAAACATTCAGCAAAAGCAATTCATAGTTTAGTGAAAGAATTTGACTCTTCATATTCGCTGTTGGATATTGATGTCGTTGAAGCACATATGCATAAACGTTATTGGAGTTATCGTTTCTGATATTATTGTTTTTATTAATACTACTATTACTAAAATAATTCTAAATATTGCTATTATTACCACTTTTCGATTATTACTATTAAAAGTATTACTAAAATGATTCTAAATATTGCTATTGTTACTATTTTTCGATTATAATACTATTAAAACTATTACTCAAATTATATTAAGTGTTGTTAGTATTATTACTTTTTGATTATTATGTAATAAAATTATGCCATTATTATATTAATATTAATAATATTAATTATGATTAATTTTGATTTTTGATAGAATAGGAATTAAATAAATATTATCATAATCATGATTTGTAGGATATGCTGGTTAGCATTTAATAGGTAAGTATTATTTCAATTTGTTTGAAGAATATCAGGGAATCAATGGCAATCAATTCAAAATGTTTAAAATATTTTGTATACATTCTGCACAGAATACGAATATACCAAAATCGTAATCAAAGCAAAACAAAGAAATAAAAACACTTCCACCCTCCCCCATACAATCCTCCAATCCACATATATTCATATATTGTGGACATATGCAAAATCGAGATTGTCGCTTTTTTTTGTTCCTAATTTCTATTTCTTCATATAATCAATCAAGTAAATAGCAAAATCCGCATATGTGTATATAAAAGGAGCGTTGCCACACAAAATTCAATATTATTTTGCTATGTTAATTTAGATCATTTGCTCTTCAGTACATGGCATTGCTCTCTCTAAATCTCTGTATTCTACAACTCTGTTAAGTTGTCCTGATAGTTGTAATCAGAAATAATCTCAAAAGCCAAATTAGGACTTCTCTGGTATTAAACGTTCTCTGACTAAACTCTAACAAGATGATGGCTGTAATATTTTCACTATACGCTTGTCTCATTTGATCTCGGTGGCTGTCCTCAATAAGAAAGATGCAAAGGATATCACAAGAAAGGCGAAATATATAACTTTCCAATCAGATAAGCCAAGTTGTCACGAAATACGAAATGACATTTAATATTACGATATACTCGAGTGGACTTCACATTAAAAATTCGTTAGCATTACGAGGCAAGGATACAGATCCCTGGCACACAGCACAGATTCAATCCATATAAATCCATATAAAAATAAATAAAATTGTACATAAATAAATAAGTTTGAAATAAAAGCGAAAACCGAGAGGTACAACTAACGCAAGTTGAATAACAATGCCAACAAAGAGTTGTTATCGAACCCTCTTCTGTCAATTTCTCATCGTAATATACTTTACTCTTTTACGAAAAATAATCATTACAATTTAAAAGGATAATCTTATAGAAATAGAAATCCGAATGTGCGTATGGGTGGGTGAGTGCAGATGAGGAGCATGTGTGAATGTGTGGACTTTAAAATGTACTCTGCAAACTATACCGGTGTTTTTGTTGTTGCTGTTATTGTTAGTATTGCTGGTGGAGACGAGGTGTAGGAAATGGTACTGGTAAAAATTTACAATTTTCACGCAGCGCAATCATTTTACAATATTTCTCATTATATTTGCATTAGCTGCCAGACATGCTGATTATAATTGAAGTGATATGAAAATGTTTAGCGGTAGCAAAAATAAATATATATAAAAAAAGCCTCCAAATTGGAAAAATTTCTAAATTCGTTGGTAATGTAACTATACGATGAATTTAGGACTTTAAAAATGACTATATGCGAAGGAGTTTTCATATTAAATAATCTTCCCTACACTTTAGAAGTACCTTTTACTTAAATTATAATATTTTATAATACTGTTGCTGTAAGGTAACCTATATGCTTGAGCCATACGAGTAGATATTTAATTTAATAATTTATGCGAATGCAATATTTTATGTGACTTTAAAATGTTATTTCTGTTTATGTATATAGAAGTATGTACCTGTATACCTACATATGTACAATGACTGCTATAAATGAATCTCTTGAAATGAAACAAGAAAAAAAAACTATACAACTATATATATATATATATATATATATATATATATATATATATATATATATATATATATATTTATATATATGTACTTTATATATATATATATATATATATATATATTTATATATATGTATATATATATATATATATGTATGTATGTATATATATATATATATATATATATATATATATATATATATATATATATATATATACATATGTATACACATATATGTATGTATATACACATTACACATACAGTGCTTTCGCTCATACTTGGTTCTAAGTACTTCACAATGGCCCAATGGAAAAGGGAATTCCTTTGAATTACAAAAATATAAATTAATTTATCGAATACGCTGCTAATTTAATTTGGCATCCAGTCATCACCATTTCGACTTTGGATTATTCCAAAATCTGACTTAATAATGCGAACTGTCATTTCAAATGCAATACATTGACCTCTTATGTCAGGAGTGTTGTTTGGAAAACTACTCACCTATCAAAAATATGAGAAATTAGTTTATTTAAAATTGTCTACATAGTCTTCTTATAAGTCTATACACTTCTCCCATCTCTTTAACCCGCCCAAATAGAGCGTTATAGATGCTCTTAATGCAATATGCGACAAACACGTTCTTTCTTCATAACCTCTGTGAGCGATCTTATCGTTCGTAGTTCCAGTTTTTGGGACCATCTTCAAAGCTGCTTAAAATTTCAAGGTGGTATATGATGCCGCAAATACTTTATACTAATACTATACTATATACTATACTAAATACTATACTCGATTTTTTCCCACTTTAGTAAAATCACTCTCATCGAAATTTTATAGGTTTAAGTACAGTGTGTGTTTGGTAGCAAGCATGCTCTTGCTGCAAATACTTATGTAAATATGATATAAACATACTGATACAAATACTGATATAAATATGTTAAAGTTAAAAGAAGTATAAGTAAATTTAAAAATAAAAAATTTTATGGAATCAACATGGATTATTGTATAGTTATTAAATTAGACATTTATTCTCAGAGGTATTCACAGTTTAATCATCATTATCATTTTCATAACCATCGCGCTTTTTAATATCGTACATATCACGCTTCCGACTATGGTTTTTGCGAAGAAAAATACCCGGCATTGCCCGAGAAGCTGAAATGAGTTCCACTGATATAGGTTTAGTACTTTCTCGTAAAATAAATAAGTTTTGTCTTTTAGAGATGTATTCTAAGCAATTAAGAAGTTAAAAGCTTATAGCATCGGTTCGATCCAGGTACTGCGTGTTTACCAGAAACAGTTATTGTTGCATCTTGCCCAACACCTGGTCCTTCCAACGGAGGTTTGGTCTTCCTCATCATCTGCCTCCTCCAGCTAGTGCCGAATTAAATTCCCTCTTCGCTGAAGCGTATTCTTCCATTCGCTCAAAATGACCCATCCAGCGCTGCAGCTGGATTTTGATTCGCCTGACTATGTCAATGTCAGCGTACAGCTCACACAGCTCATCATTGTACCTTATTCGATACTCATATACATAGTTGTGTAGAGGTAATCCCTTACCGAAATGTCGAAAGCGACTTTTTAATCGACAAATAGGCGATGTGTGTCTATCTGTTTTTCTTAGGTCTTTTCCAGGTTTTGACGTAGTGTGCAAATTTGATCGATGGTGGATTTATTCGGTCTGAAGCCACACTGATAAGGTCCAATCAGGTTGCTGAGCATAGGCTCCAATCTTTCACACAATACGTACGATAAGACCTCCTGCGATGCTCTGGAGACTTATACCACGTTAGTTGGCGCAAATTGTGGAGTCTCCATTGTTATGTAAGGGGCAGAAAAAACTGAGACTCCAATTATCGGGCATGCTTTCGTCCGACCATATTCTGCTTATGAGCTTGTGGATGCAGGCGAGCAGCTTATCGCCGCCGGACTTAAACAACTCGGCAGGCAGGCCATCTGCACCTGCTTTGTTCTTTTTCAGCATCATTATTGCTGTTATAACCTTGTCATGGTGAAACGTGAACACCATCATCCGTAATTGGGGTGTTTGGGCAATCTCCTTCACTTGCGAAATTGATCGTAGCATCGCCATTCAGTAACTTGGAGAAGTGTTCCTTCCATAGACTCAGTACGCTCTGGACATCCGTAACCAGGTTTCCATTTCCGTCACGGCAGGAAGAGGTTCCGAGATTTAAACCGCCACTCAGGCACTTAAACTTCTCGAAGAATGTCGTCGAATGTCTCTATCTCCTCACACTCGGTTCTTTCTTGTTTTCTTTTCTTACGCCTGAAAAGACGTATCTTCACACTCCTTTTCTCCCTCTACCGTGTCCACCGTGCGCATGTATCATCCAGTTGGGTATTGTTCTGCCTAAGCAGATCCGAGAGCCAAGTGGCAAAAGCATCTACTGTCTCTGGTGACCGCAGCTTACTGACGTCAAGTTTTCTCTGTGTAGAACTTTCTTTATTATTTGCGCACGTAAGCGTGTACGCACCCTGGCTGCAACAAGGTAGAGATCCGAGTCGATGTTGGCACCACGGATCGATTTCATCTCCATCACACTGGAAGCATGCCTTCCGTCAATCACCACGTAATCAATTTGGTTTCTCATTCGCTGATCTGGAGACAACCATGTCGCTTTGTGGATATCGAGATGGTGGAATCTGGTATTACCAATTACCACGTTTCGTGCTGCGGCGAAGTCGATCAGCCTCATTCCATTATCGGAGGTGGTCTGGTGGTGGCTGAATTTTCCGACAGTAGGACCGAAGATACCCTCTTTGCCCACCCTGGCATTGAAATCGCCAAGCACGATTTTGATGTCGTGGCGGGGGCAGTGGTCATAAGCTTCTTCGATGCGCTGAAAGAAGCTCTCTTTGCTAGCATCGTCCTTCTCATCCATCGGAGCGAATGCACAGATTAGACTGATGTTGACTGATGTTCAGCCTTGTACTTCTCGAGGACATCAACCAGCTGGATAGAGATACCATCCCTATAGACGGATCAGACGTTCCAGGTGCATATCCGTAAATCGAGGTCCTTTTTTCGTTTACGGGGGTCATCAACAAAAGCGGTAATCTTTATACGAGGCACTGTTGTGTTCTTCACTTGGGGAGAGTTTTTATGTGGTGGGTCCCAAGTCCAACGCATAACCTCGAATTGAGGGAAATTTCCGGCACTCACTTCAGCCGCCCAGCGGGTGCTCCCCATTAAAATGAAGGTCGTCACAAGGAGGAGCCCCATTTAAAATGAAGACGCCATCACACAGTAAGCAGGACAAACTACATGATGACGAGTGAGTTGACTTGCGATGAGTTCAACAAGGATTGCGCTAGCTTCGCCAGGTTGAAGCAATTAGCCACGTTGCCTTGCGAAAACATAAACAGACCACCTTTATTATAGTATAGTATTCATTATAGTATAGTGAATATATATATATATATATATATATTGGGAAAAGTACCGTCGATGTTGTAGACGAAACTGTAGTGGAAGTTGCCAGCTTACGTCCATTATTCACAATTGATTTTGCATTAAAAGTGGAGGAGAAGATAAAAGAGCACAACTACGCCTCTGCAATGGTAACTTTTCCATATATTCAAAGCATTGTCAAAATTAAATACCTATTCTTTAAAACAGAAAACGCACATCTATGAATACGCTGAATGGTTCTGGCGGAGAAGTAGACTCTGCAATGCGAAAGCTATTTCACGATCATTTTATTGTTTATAATTGGGATTGTCGAAAACAAAAGCAGGCTTTATCGAAGCAGAATTTAATCAGCGAAATTTTGTTTGAAAAATGATTTATGCTCTATCATTTATGAATATACAGGCCAGTCTCTTATCTGATATTTTAATTTAAATATTTTGTGGACGTATTTGTAACAAAAGGTCGTAAAGGCTTCAAGAAAGAAGTTGAGAAATCTATCGGTCTCAGCCATAACCGCTTCAAACACAAAAACCCGAAGGCTTTAAAAAATTAATTTACTTTAATTTTCGTATAAAAAATAATAATAAATGTAAACATCTGTAAAATGTAATAAAATGTAATAGATAATAAACAGTATGGTAAGATCAATAGTTTTCAGGTAATAATTTGGTAGGAGTACTGGTTGTCCGGTAATCATTTGATAGCAGTGCTGGTAGGTTTCAAGACCACATTCTAGGCATATAGTACACCTATGGATGACACTTACATATGCATGAGTTCTCTTCATCAATAATAAATTAATTGTTCTTTTGTGTTCTTTTCGCAAACAGTTAACTATACCTTCAATTATAAGCAAATCAAAGTAATATGCAGATATTCGCATATATTACAATATATACAACAGCCGACTCTCATTATTCAAGCGTAAAATTAGCTGTTCAACAAACAGCAGTGTTGCAGTAAATCCTCGCCAATAGCGATAAATTGTATTGTAATGAATAGCAATTATCCGGTGAAGCTAATGTTGCTGATGATGATGACGATAGTGATGGCGATGACTGAAGCATTGATTAATAAATAAATAAATGTAAACTCAAAAAGAAATTTCAATTGCTTTTCTCACCATTTTCTCTAAATAAAAAGTCAAGAATGATAGAAATACATAGTATAAATAAGTATAGTAAGCAAATATGAAGTATAAAAATCCCATACAAAAGTAAATAAAACTGCGAACGATTATACAAAATTGTAAAAGAAGCAATATTTATTACTTTATTATGGAAAATATTAGAAGACACATGTAAATAAATATACCGCGAAAATATGTATGTAACCTAAAGTGACCAGAAGTTGCCTAAGTGGAAATGCTATGGATAAAAATATATAAATAAAATCGAAGTGGTTTCGTGTTTTCAGTACATGTTTTATTATGCACATATGAATACATGTATAAATATTTAAAAAAAAATTAAATAATTATATGAATAATTTAAAAAAGAATTAATTAAGAATAAAAAAGGATTAATAAAAACTAAATACAATTTTAGTGAATTTTCTTTTTTTCTTGTGAGCGGCTTCTCAATTTCTTTGTTTAGTTCTCTAATCTTGAAGAACATCCTCGCCCGGAAGAACACTTGCAGTTAATACTGGAAGATTCCTCAATATGTTTTTGTACAAAATTATTTATTATGAGCAACCCATTTCCATTATTTGCGTTAAAAATATTTTCAAGCGAGTTCAATTGAACCACGAGTTCCTCGAAAGGTTTTGATAAACTACCTTCATTCAGGTGATTTACCCAAGTATAATTTGAACCAGCGCCATCCTGAATAGCAATATCTCCCACTTCGTGTCGTAATTTATGACATATATAGCCAGCAATATATTCGAGGCCGTCATATGCCGTGGTCAACGTCAGGAGTAACACATATTGTGCTGTCAGAGATAGTTGTGTTCTTTCCAGCTTCTACATTTGCCGCGTTGGATATCACACCTTTGTTTCGTCCAAGTATATAAAATTTTAGCCGGTATTTAAATTCTTGCTGATCTGGATGATCATGCAAGCCACCTTTTGCGCGAATTATGCTAAAAAAAATTTCCAGTACGTCCTGGTTCAATCGATACGTTAAAATATTTTGGGTATTAAAACGCTTCTGCATACTCGAAAATAGCATCTTTAACGCATTATTTGATTGGATAACACCTGCAAATGTATATAACCAAAAACAAGTTAAATAATAATGATAATGATAATGATAAAATAATAAAATAATACGTTAATATCGGTGTATCAATTTTTGTATTGTTTACCTTCTTGAAATGGCATTAAACTAAGTTTTCCAATGATTCTCATATTTTTAACCATATCTGTCATCTGACCAAGTGTGGCGATTTGGATATCCAGAGCAAGTCCGTAAGCGTGACAGCGTTTCCGTGAATCTTGTTGAGGTACCCTAACATTCAAAATGTTGAACCAATCGTTGGTCTGGAAATGCACGCATATGCTGTTGTTATATATATTAATTATCATCAAAAACAAATATATGTACTCGTATATTACGAGTTTGAAAAGCTTGAGGCATTATTCCCAATTTTTGTCACTTAGCTGATCCAAGCTTCTGGCTCTCGTTATAACTTGCGCTACGGTATTTGAAAATAGCTTAGTTGCCATTTTCACATTTTGCCTCTGTGATCCAGTGACGCTCAAGTGACTTGCAGAAATTTTGTGCGTGATGGAAAGATCTCCAGAAAGACAAGCCAGAAGCTTCAAAGTCTGCCATTGAAAACCACACCAACAACATTGCCCTAAATGACCCCCCCACTTCCATTGTCGCCGCTGAGCTGAGCCTTCCCAAGAGTACCAGAATAATGATTACCCAGATACGATCAGGATGTGTTATGTACACAGACTCAACGACGACATCCCAGATATGTGCCCTCATTGCGACCACGGCTCGAATAACACCAGACATCTGTTTAAATGCCCAGCACGGCCCACCTATCTCATTCCTTCTTCCTTGTGGATGCTTGATGACCCGAGCACAGACATCATCAACAACACCAACACTAACAACCTAGAGGTGATATGGAGTATATTGTATAACTTATTTATCAGTTTACAAATAGCGTTTCCTGCGGATGTATGTAAATTTCACAGTTATGACACTGCACTGAATTCCAACGTAACTAAATTGTTGCTAAGAAATTGAATGAGTTAAATAAAACATACTCATATAACATATTTGTTTCTGATTGTCAATATTTACAAGGACATATGTATATCTACTTTGTATATATTCAAACTTTAGTATGTTGATATTGATATTTGCAATCGCACTATTGGCGGTCGTGGTGACAATAAAAATGTAGATAGAAGCCTACGAAAAAGAAACTGCAAAACAACCACCAATACTACTATTGCTACCACTACAATGGAAATAACCAATGGCTTGACTTCAAAAAAAAAAATAAAAATTAAATGAAGAAAACAGCAAAAATAACAGTATCGGTGTAACATCTAGAATTATATTACAACAGTTAACACCCTAGAGTGCAATTCTACAATTCTAAAAGACAGAAAGAGATAGAGAGCTAGCAAGAGGGAGAGAGATAGTGAACAAAAGCACTGAATGTACTGCAGCAGGTGTATATATAGGCGTTTCCATCAACTCAAAAAAACTTTTTTTTAGAAATTCAAGACGATCTTTATTTAACTGAAAGTATATTTATCTATGCACCTATTAGCGTTATTAACTTTTTGAAATGATATTTCTTCATAGGCTAGAGCCCCTAATTCAACAAAGCAAACTCATGCCTAAGCAACAACATTTGCCAACATACCAGCAGTGACAGAAAATATTGACATGATGGCCACATTTGCAGATGATACTGTTCAGCTTAGCTCGTAGAGTAACAAACAGAACGTAGCAGCAAATATGCAGCGGTTCCTAAATATTAGGTTAATATCTGGTCAATACAAATAAACGTTGATAAAGAAATACATGTGACATACAGAAATCGAAAGCTTGAAAATTCAAACCTGAAAATTAACAACAGAGCGATACGGAAAGAACACAAATCTAAATATCTTGGCGTGAACATATAATTGCTATTCAAAAAGAAGTCAATAAAAGATTAGACTAATTATACTGATTAATTGGACCAAAATAGAAACTGACCCTACCTAATAAATTAACTATTAACAAAAAAACATTTGTTCCCATTTGGAAATATGGTGTATAAGTGTGGAGTATAGCCAGTAAATCCAATTTAAACATTTTGCAGCGGGTCCAATAAAAAGTTTTGAAAACTATCGTAAACGCACCATGGTATATACCAAACAACAAAATACACAAGGACCTGGGAATCAATTTAATTGAAGACATCGTCTATATCAACAATATTAATCGATTAATACTAAAAATAAATAAATTAAAACAAAATAAATAAAAAATAGTTATTTATTTTTTCTAAATATATTTATATGTTATGTCTGTTTTTGTATATATTTAGCTCAATTAGTTTAAGGTATTGAATAATGATTTAATACTATCAAATTCCATGTATGATGTTTATTTAAAAATAATTATTAATTAAAATGAGCCAAAAATGTCCAGTTTAATAAAAGTTTGAAAAAAAGTTACAGAACACAACAACAATTAAATGGAAGAGTTTACAGGAAAGCATCTGTTGAAGCCACTTTTTCATGTCCCTTTCACACAAATCGCCTCAAATATCAGCAATGGTTTGTTCAATATTGTCTCTCAATGCTTTTAAATTTGTTGGATTTAACATAGTTCCACAGAAAAAAAAATTAAATGAGTTAGATCACACGAACTTGGTGGACACATAACACGACCGTTTCTGGAAATAATACTCTTATGAAATTTATCTTTTAATAAATTGATTGTGTTTCGAACAACTTGGCAAATGACATCGTCTTGTAAACGCTTTCGTGTGGGAAATTTAAATGGTGTTATGTTCCATAGCTAGTGGCATTAAATGTGATTTCCGTGTTTAATAAAAATTGGTGCGCTGTAATAAAAAACCCTATATATGCGCGTGAGTGTCCATATGTGTATACATCATAATTCAGATGAATTTCATATAATTTGAAATAAATGTTGGTATCACATTAGAAATGCCATACACATATGGGCATATCTAAAAAAATATTAAGCAAATCTTACTGTTGATAATGCCCAAATATCTTTAAACTTCAATCGAGAATATTAACGTATATGTGTATAATTGTATATAAGTATATAATCTCGTGTTGTAAAATTTTTTAAAATAAATAAATGGTATCTATATGGTGACACTCCCTGTTTTCTAATTGTGTCCTTACTGCCTATTTCGTATGCTATCTGTACTCGTAGCTTCCATATCAAATTTCAAAATTATGGCATATATAGTTCTCGATTCGCTAAAAGGTATAGTAGTGAGGTGGAGGGCCTATGGTCTATATACATATGTATAGGTGATAGATATATAACGACAATTTGCTATCATGAAGCAGGATCTATTTTTTCATTTGTATTTAATTTAATATCATCGCTTGTATGTTGTAGAAGAACAAGTTGTAGCGTTCGTAATTTCACGTTCACAATTTGCTTTACATGGTAAAATAAAGATAAAATATTATTCTTTCATTTGGCATGTACTCGTATGTTATGTAAATTACGTATTTAATTCAATTGTTTTGCTTTATCATCCTTTTATTTGTCTTTGATTTTCTTTAAATCCTAAGTGTACGAATGTCGTGTCCATAACTCAGGAAATGCCCATATGTATCGTATGTAACTGCCTGCTATTAGGCGCGCAGCCTTTACACTGAGGCAAGTTTGTACTCTTAAACCCGCTTATACTTACGCGTATGTACAATATATAACATATATGTACTTTATATAAATACATTTGTCTATATATACATGTGTGCATGTGTGGCTATAAACCTATATATTCATTGTTAAAGCTGGAGTGCATTGAAAATTGGATTTTCAATTGGGTTGAAAAGCGGAAATTAATTCGGGACGTGGGGTATTTGAACGTGTGTGTTCAATGTTTTGAGTTTTAATTAAATTAA
The DNA here is from genome assembly GCA_963854835.1 of Megamerina dolium. Lineage (NCBI taxonomy): Eukaryota > Metazoa > Arthropoda > Insecta > Diptera > Megamerinidae > Megamerina > Megamerina dolium. Next base: position 43,691,041 of record OY978525.1, read on the forward strand.
GTGAAATAAATGAGGAGGAAGAAGAACAAAAAGAAGGATAAGTAAGCATATCTGCGTAATGGTGAACAACATACATAAGTATTATAGTCGATTATATATACCGTTTTTGCAGCTAATATTGGAGCAATGTGTCTCATATTATTTTCATGATACAGCTCTTTTATTTGTACATAACTAGCAATTAGATACGCACAAGTTCAACATATATTTGTAAAAACTATTAGACGGTTATGACATAATTAGAGCTGCGTGAGATGACCTATCTCAAAAACACTTTTACACGGATGACAAAGTAATATCATTACAATAAGGATAAATCAATCCCAACATCAAGTGACTGAGGATTCTACTAGTTAAACAATTAGACATAGATGAAACTTTATTGAGTTCCCTCTTTAAAAGAAAAACTGCTTTCTATGGGATATTAACATTTAATGAAAAATTAAATTCGTTATTACTTCTTTAGTTTTACTTTCAGTTATGGTTGAAATTTTTCTGGAAATACCCATATATCTACAAGATCGTAGCAAGAAATCAGTCTAGGGAGAATAGAACGTCAAACGGGAGAATAGAACGTATAATGCAAATAAGAAGGATATATTTTGTTCGTATATAAACGAGTTTCGACTGTATTTTTTCCCACTTGTAAACTAGATACAACGAACGGTACTTTTCTGATTAGTTTTGAATTATTTCAATCTTGTAGAAAATATATTTCCACTTTGTTTCCACTGGAACCATCTATACCACGTAAATGACTATCAAAAATATTATAAGTTTATTAGTTGATCTTCTGTTTTTTTTATGTATTTAAAATTTTTACTAATATTCTTTATTTAAATATTTGTCCAGTGCGTTTTTATTACATTTATAAATTATTATGATTATTTTTTTAAATGTAGTGTATATATACGTAGTACATAGTATGAACTGTTGTTCATTTGACTTGATTTAATCCATTTAACTTACTAAATTTGCATAACGAACAATTGTGGCCCTTATAAGTAAGGAACGCACGTAAGGAAGAAAGATATCTCACCTGTTAGATAAGGGTTCACTGACCAATGCCTTTTAGGTCTTCAGGTCGGTAGGATGGGTTTGAGAAAAGGAAAACTACTCGTATTATAGATGACTTAACCCCACTTTTAGAGATTGCAATAGGTAATTTACTACTTGATTGAGAGTTCGGGGTAGAGTATATCCAAAAGGTATAACAACGGACTTTGTTGGACTAAGTGCGCCCTCTCATATAGAGGCTCATAACTTAAACAACTAACCTATACAGTTTTCCAATCCAATGAAATACAAAGTTGTGGTAACCACAATAGCCTAACATAACCTCACCTACGAAATGATAAACAATGTTCCAGTCTAATACAATATACACTAACACAAAGTTAACACAACACTATGCTAACGTGGGCCGAATCGACTAAGATAGTATTGTAAACTTAATTTTATACCACCACCGCTCTCTTTATTCCCACTATAATATAAATATATGTACATACAATATTGTAATACCACTCTGCCATGCCCACCAATATATCACAAGTCTGCCATACCAATATACCAATATACCACCTAATTGCCAAAAAATATTTTGGCTGCATAAAGTCGTTCGTAACCATTTTCAGTTTACTATTTAGGATTAAACGAAAAAGTAATAAAATCCAGAATTAGATCTATTTGAGAATGTATGAATCAGAGGGCGAATACTGTATAGTAGTAGAATTAAATTCATGGGTGTACAATTATTTTTGTGAAATATACAGAATTCATCAAAACCGTTTTTACAACGATTATGCTCCTTTAAATTTTCTTTCACATGAGTACATCATTTTAAGAAACAAATCACTATTTCTATTACAATCTCTTTAGGTGCCTGGCTGGCTCGGTTCATGGAAGCCTGACCATTAAAAAAAATATAAAATATATAATAAAAAAAAATATGTATTTAATAAAAATAAAATATATAATACCTAGGTGTAATTTATTCTCACTATGGCACTTTGTCTAATTACAACCTACAATATTTCATTATACGGCCCAAAAATCTTATCCGTATAGTCACAGTCATGAGTTGTTGTTTTCAGTAAAACATTAGAAAAGACGTTAAAATAGAGCGGGCACCTAATGAAAGCGCTGTTACATTAATACAAAAAAGAACTCTCTTCGAAATATGATCAACTTTATCGCCATCAAATACACACGTATCTGCAACTCATACAACGTTATGTCTAGACAGACGTCCACCACCATCGCATGACGCAGTTACTGCAAGTCATTTAACAAAGAGAACACACACTACCGCAACAGACAGCCACGGACACAAACATACCCCCCTACGTAGCTGTAGCTGACATCAAATAACTTCATTTATTTTCGTTGTTGTATTTTTTTCTATTGAGCACCATTATTATCTGATCGTTCTAAATCGTCTCACCATGGCCACATACTGGCTAGCGAAGGTACAATGGCCGTGGTCCTCAACCGGCCATGGTGAAACCAGGAACAGACAATAAATATCGCCTCCCCCACACAAGAAGAATGAAACTAACACACACACTTGTACATATAAACACCCACGTCCACGACAACGATTGGTCGTATGCGTATGTGACATCTACTCCATAACCGCCTGGTGTTCAATTCCGGGAACAATTTGAGTACACGCACCCGTCCCAACCATGATAATCCAACATCCCGAACTATCGGAAAATCCTCTGTAAAAAAAGGGTGGATAACTATCGCCTCATGATCACGATGCCCCTCATTCACCTCCAATAAATAATTCATTGTTCATAATCAAATTGTTATAATCACGAAAGAACACATTAATAATTTATTAATTGTATGAAACATAGGTTGAAGATTTGAACTATTAATCCTAAGGACCACAAATCGAATTTGAATTAATAGTATATGCTTTGTTTTGATTTATATCTACCCTAATTACTTACAGTATGTCAAGAATGAGTTTACACATTGAAAAGAAATTCAAATTTTCAACTTTCTTAGCCAAAAACATTAACTTTTATTTCCATATACACATTTTTTTTTATTATTTTATTAAATTGCAAGTTCACCGCAAAAGAAAAGAAAAATACAACAAAAAGGAATTTTACTCAATTTTACAAGTGTCAAGAAACTCTTTTCACAACTATTTTTTTAATCCCTTTTTGCAACACTTCAACGACTAACGGTACATTTGCAGTTATCTATTTGCGTAAACGCGTTGCAGTGACCCGTCCCTATGATTTTGTTTGTTAGTTTGTGATTAATTTTTGCTTTGTCCACATCATATATTGTGTTTTTAAAATGCCAGGCAAAAGGTTATAGGCTGAAGTGGTTCAGCTTATATACTATAATCGCCAATTGGGAGAAAATGTGGAGAAGTTATCAGAAATGTTCTCTGTAACACGTAAAACAATTTATAATGCTTAAAATCGAGCTGAAAATGAGGGTAGATTGGAGTCAAAGTGTGGAGGTGGCCCTAAGCTTAAAATTACTGATCGGGCAGAGCGCTTAATGATGAGGGAACTGCACAAAAATCCACAAAGAAGAGTGTGGTATAGTGCTTTCACATGAAACTATACGACAGGCGATACTGAGAAACAAATACTCATCAAGAGTTGCTCGTAAGAAGCCGCTGCTATCAGCACAAAATATTGAAAGACGTTTCTCCTTCACCTCAAGGCTCATTTCTCAACCTGATGAATATTGGGACGGCGTAATATTCTGTGACGAAACAAAAATGATGTTGTATTACAACGATGGACCGACCAGAGTGTGGCGCAAGGCATTAACAGCTTTAGAAAATCGACACATAATTCCTACTGTTAAATTTGGTAAAATGTTCATTATGATTTGGGGATGTATCTCAAGCAGAGGAGTATGAGAATTGGCTTTTATAGAGTCAACCATGGACGCACAACATTATTTAGGCATTTTGAAGTCATTTAATCAGTAGTGCGAAAAAATGTGCGTTCATCAGAGATGGCAAACCGCATTTCAAATTTTGTCAAGATAATGACACAAAACATAAGGCGACTAGGGTGCGACTGTGGCTTCTTTATAACTGCGGAAAAGTTATGGATACACCAGCCCAAAGTCCAGACCTTAACCCTATTGAAAATCTGTGGGTCTACTTAAAGAAAAAGGTGGCTAAAAGGCAACCTAAAAACCGTACAGCACTTAAAACTGATATATTGGAAGAGTGGCAAAATATACCGAGCAATTATGGCCTAAAAAAGTTGGTTTATTTTATGAATAAACGGCTACAATCCATGATAGATGCTAAAGGTGGCCATACTAAATACTAAATATTTTACTTGATTAAATTTTAACTAATAAATATTATAAAAGAAGACTGTATCGTTTGTGAAAAGACTTTCTTAACACTTATAAAACTGAGTAAAATTTCTTTTTGTTGTATTATTCTTTTCTTTTGCGTAGAACTTGCAATTTTTTTTCATGAATCTTTTATAAATACTGTAAATATCTGTAACTAATAAAAAAAAATGTGTATATGGAAATAAAAGTTAATGTTTTTGGCTAAGAAAGTTGAAAATTTGAATTTTTCTTCAATGTGTAAACTCATTCTTGACATACTGTAAATAAAAATTACGTACCGCACTTAAAGCGGAAACGAGCATCTTTAGACAATACAAGAGAAGAAAATTGGATAAAATTGAGGCCATTAAAAAAAAAAACAACGCAAAAGAAAACACCAACAACCAAGCTAGTTATGCCCTACACCTATTGAGCTGAATGGGAGGTCACTGTATGTGACTGCGCTTGCCAACGTGCAAGCAGTCTGTATAAAAGACGAAATAACAATGAACGTGTGCAATAAAAGTTGCTTGTATCGCATTGACCACAACTTAACATCTCTGACACTTAAAAAAAAAACAGCCATTCAACAAAAACAAAAATGTAACAAAGAACAAATGAATATCCCTATATATATACCTATATATACATATTAAAACAAGAGTTGGTTAAAGCGTACTAAATATAAAATAAATAAACAAATTAACTGTATTAAATTATAGAAATATTTGAACCATATGATATTAGGTACCAACGGGGAGACTTATTTTCTCTTCTATTGTTTTCTGTACCACCATCGGCTGTCACTCCATTTTTATTATGTTGACAAATTGTTGGTGCTGGTAGAACAACTACTCACAATACAACAAAGGATATGAAGGTGTCTCCATCCTCGCTTGAAACCAATGAAAGTAATGTGCAATGTGATAAGTCTTATCACAGTGGAGTTATGAATATGTTTTATCGGTGGTGCAATTCCACGAACCAGAAATTTCATGTATAGATCACTCTTAGTGCCGCGGTTAAGCACTGAACATGATCTTATACTACTACTTCTTATAAACAGTGCGTGTGTGTGTGTATATCAACATGTACAAATGTACAAAATAAATATTGGCAAAATCAACATATAAGGTAGCTATCGGCGGAATGCGCCAGTGTTAGTAAGCTTCACTAATTTTATTTCATTCGCATGTTCATTTGGCCGAGATTTCCATATTCGGCCACAACAGTTTGACTAAACCAACACCTTAGCTCTACACTATTTTCGGGTCAGACACTCTGGGTGGAGCTCCTTCACATATGAATCGCCACATAATGTAAATATACAATTAAAAAAAATTATCAGTTATCCTTTTGTTCCCCTTTGCATGATGTACCTGTTATCCTGCTGCTACGCGCCTGCCATGTGTCAAAGTGTTCCTGCAGCGCTTTTCCAAACTAGTGTTCATTTCCCTCGTCAGTAGAAACGCTTCACACAAAAGAAACACATTGTCAGTTGACCATATCTTCATTTATAACACTTGTACATATAAAACTTGACATATTAATTTAATTAATTAGACGGTGTACCATACATATATGGACCTATGCTCTTCGCTGTTAAAAAAAAATATAATAAATCTTTTCTTTCTTGCACCAACAATGCCACAGAGGTTCACCGGTTAACGCCGAAGTCAGCCGGCACTTCCCGCCCGACAACAGTAGATCTCTTACCGCACACACACACTCTATCCCATCACTGAATCCGAATGCTACCGCCGCGGAGTAACATCGAAGTAAGCTGCTTTGTATATCTATGATGGCACACCATTTATACATATATTATGACTATTCTTCTTCTTCTATTCTATTCTATTTTTCTTGCTAATTGCTCAACACTCAACTGTGTGATCAACACTGTGATCGTGCACAGCAGCCATGAGGTTCTGTGCATCTCCTCTGATGGCTACATTTTCATTCTGACCACATCATTCCTTAATTGCAGTTACAATACTATCAACATTTTCAGTCAATACTTTTACTGCAGCATATGTGCAGTCCAACGTGTTGTTGAAAGTCTTTTAATGGATGTTTTGCTGTGTCTGATAATCACTTCCCACCGAATACTGAAAGCGGAAAAATGTAAAAATTGTCTTCACGAAACGAATGTCAACATAAAGAAATAAGCAATAACCAGAACAAGCCAACGAGAAAGAAAGAGAAGAATCTCGATAAAGGAAGATTCTGGGGTGTTGCCAACAGAGTATATATAGAGCCAGTGTTGAGAAGTGAGAATCAATTTTATCCCGAACGTGATTGCAGAAACATCGATACATAGGCAAAAGTTGCAAGTACATTTAAGTGTTATTGTAAATAGTTGATTGTAAGCAGAGTTGATTGTAAATAGAGATTATTAATAAATTGTTGCTGTATATAGTTGTATAAAATAAGTGTTGCAGTTATTATTAACAGAATCCAGTGATCGAACAAGGTAATTCAAATAGAAATAAACGCTCACGGAATAAAAACGTAATAATATTAAAATTTTCCTATTGACCGCAGCATTGCACATGCAAAATGTAAAAGTATAGTTTAAACTGGAAGATGGAGATGCACCCCCAGTACATTTTAACATCAACCGAGGAAAGCATTGCTGCTATTTGTGGACTGCATGTAAGCGTTGGCAGTAAACTCCCAAACTCTAAATCACTTTATGAAGGGGGAAACGTTGAGTCTGAGTAGACTGCGCCTGAGGACGAACATTCTGAAAATTTACTCATCTGTATTAGAGTTGTACGCAACGATAATTTAACACAGGACAAAAATTTAGAAAAACTCATAAACATAAAGGCAAATATCGATCGAAAATCCAAAATGGATTTCATGTTTACATGTTAGTGCATGCAAGTGAATTTAGATATGTTTTACATGCCTATTAAATATTTATATATGTGAAAAAAATATCACTAAAAGAATGCCCCTGAAGATGTTTGCAAAAAACCTGCGAAATCTTAGGTGAAAAGATGACATAAAATCGAATTTTTATTTGCATCATAATCTAATTTGATCATTGAGCCCATATGACATACTGTGACATTGACACACAACTCCCACAGTCAACTACATCACCTACCAGCAAAGCTACCTGCAGGCAAGTGTACTTCCAGATTGAGTGAGCCCACCGGCATTCACTCGCTCCCCGCTGAAACATAATCAAATACAACAAACTTTTCTGTATTTATCCTACCAATGTCACGTTATACCGGGTGTTTTTTTTTCGAGGTATAGAACTTTAAATTGCAATAAAACAACGATGGATTATTCGATTGACATGAATTTTATTTATTCGAAAGATAATCTTGTGGCATTACATTTTAAATATGATTTTTGGCATATGACCGCCACGGCTGGCTCGGATGTAGTCCAATCTGGACGTCCAATTTTCGATGACTTTTTCCAACATTTGTGGCCGTATATCGGCAATAACACGGCGAATGTTGTCTTCCAAATGGTCAAGCGTTTGTGGCTTATCCGCATAGACCAATGACTTTACATAGCCCCACAGAAAGTAGTCTAGCGGTGTTAAATCACAAGATCTTGGAGGACAATTCACAGGTCTAAAACGTGAAATTAGGCGATCACCAAACGTGTCTTTCAATAAATCGATTGTGGCACGAGCTGTGTGACATGTTGCGCCGTCTTGTTGGAACCACAGCTCCTGGACATCATGGTTGTTCAATTCAGGAATGAAAAAGTTAGTAATCATGGCTCTATACCGATCACCATTGACTGTAACGTTCTGGCCATCATCGTTTTTGAAGAAGTACGGACCAATGATTCCACCAGCTTATAAAGCGCACCAAATAGTCAGTTTTTCTGGATGTAACGGTGTTTCGACATACACTTGAGGATTAGCTTCACTCCAAATGCGGCAGTTTTGTTTGTTGACGTAGCCATTCAACCAGAAGTGCTCTTCATCGCTAAACAAAATTCGCTTATGAAAATCGGGAACAACGACAATTATTTTCGAAATAAAATTGCACTATTTGCAAGCGTTGTTCAGGCGTGAGTCTATTCATGATGAATTGCCAAACCAAACTGAGAATAAATCACTTGACAGCTGTTAAATCGGTCGCCATCTTGAACAGTAATGCCAACTTGAAGTTCTATACCTCGAAAAAAAACACCCTTTACATTCTCCATACAATATTTTTCGTATATTAAAATTTCTTATAGCGGCAGAAAAATAAATACAATAAATTAATTTCTCAATGGAAATGCAATACAAAGTGCACGCGGTGGAGGATGATGAGAGAACAAGAAGCAAACTATAACTAACAATTCATATGCAATACATTCGTACCTTGAGCAACAAATCAGATTCAATACTAAACAATGATTGACATGTTACGAATTATGGCATGGAATGCAAACGGTCTAAAAAACACCAAAACAAGCTACATGTCTTATTAGATCTGGAAAATATTGATGTCAGTTTAATATCTGAGACACACTTTACCAGACAATCTCATATTGAATTCGAACATTAGAACGATTCACCCGAGCAACTGCGCAAGGGGTGGAAGTGCTATAATTATTTTAAAAAAGCTATGTACGTACTGATATTTTTCAAACTACTACTATTACAATCAAAACCAAATCAAAACCAAAAAACTCTCTTTCACGGTTATTTACTCCCCCGAAGCACTCTAGCTCTCTTAGTGAATACAAAGAACTTATTAATATGCACAAGTTTCAGTTTATAATGGGTGGTGACTTCAATGCGCTTAACTACTACAAAAGGACGAGGGTTATACAAAGCAGCGTAAGAAATGGGATCTGAGTTCCTTCTACAGCCAAACCAACTTATTGGCCAACGAATGTTAATCAAACCCCAGACCGGAACAAGAGCAGAATTTTTTTTTTATATGTGGCACTTAAATCCCCAAAGGGCTCATTGGCCGAGCTTCTCTTCCATTACTGTTGTGCGTCTTACATTTTAGACAGTATTAGAAGGGCCTACTTATTTTAGCCGGTTCCGAACGGCAGAACACTTGTGACATCACTTTTTCTGAGCATTGTCACAGAGTTCTTTTAGAAGCTTTTTCATGGCAAGTTGTTACTGTCGGAAGAATTGCCAATTGCTTGCTGATAGGTGGGTACCGTTCGAAAGAAAAATCTTACCGATATTAAATTTGTTATGCATCAGCACCACGACCTACACATCAGAAGGCGAACACACTAACCACTGAGCTACGGCACCCACATACAAGAGCAGAGTAGCCCAGGAAAAACCTATTTTTGTGAATATAAAAAAACAAAATATTTTGTCACTAAAGCCCACATAAGGCGTGGCTTAAGGTCAAAGTTCAAATTTGCGATCGAAATTACTCAATAAACTCGCAAATGTTTCTTACAATATAGCTACCAAGAAAATGATCTTCTTAATACCTTTTCGGTGATACAACCTATTTTGAATTCAATATATCAATCAAAATAAAAAATTAAAATTTTTTTTTCAAAAACCAATTTTCATTTCAAAAATAATCACTATTGACCTATAAAAAATTTACAATCATATTCAATGGTATATAAAGCATATTTTTACAAAATGCTTATATATTTGAAATATTTTTCTTAAGTTTATACTTAATGAAATTTTTTCAATATAGATGGCTTTCGACAGAAGTAACTGTATGTCTTCAAATTTGGTTTCGCGAACATCAGTATTTTCGGATCAAAGTCTTTCTTGATAGAAGGCCTTCGGCCGGGCGCAAAAAAATTACCCTTATAGGCCTGATGCCAGCTTTGCGACCATCAGTATTTTCGGATAAAAGTCTTTCTTGATAGCCGGCCTTCGGACGGATGCATAGAAAATAACCCTTATAGGCCTGATGCCGGCTATGAGACCATCAGAATTTTCGGATAAAAGTCGTTCTTGATAACAGGCTTTCGAACGGGTGCAAAAAAAAATAACCCTTATCGGCGTTATAGGGACACCCTATAGGCCCCTTTGATATCGACATGCTGTGTATGAGGCGAATAGGAATTGTTGGTTGCCACTGGTATTGCACTTTTATTATCGCAATGCAACACTAGCGACTTCGCAGCATTTGGCTCCAATTAATTTTGGAAACGTTATAATCATGTTGCTTCTTGGATTGCCGAAGTAACTGCCATAAATACGGCCTCAGTCGAAGAAAGTAGTCGACGGAGTCTTCTTGCATAACTTTGTTTGAAACTTCTTTTACGTTCGAAAATTCCACATATTTTTTCTCCTTTCAATGGAGAACGTCACTCGAATCTGACATATCGAAGAAAAGGTTTTTGGTGTCTTGAATGCTGCCGAATAGGCGCATATGCTTTAAGCCCTGTTTTTTCTTATTTCCTGCCAGAGCTTTAAATTTTACAAATTCACCAATTATTGGTATCACTGTAACTTTCCGCGAGAAATCGTCAATAAATGTTACAAAAAACCGATAGCCAGAGTGCGATTTTTCATGGAACGGTCCCGCCACATCAGAATGCACCAAATCAAGCTCATTCTCGGCCCGTTTTCCACTGTGTTTAAAGGATGCATGCGTTTGTTTTCCTTTCACGAATACCACACATTTATCGCCCGCTTGCACGTCTTTCTCGGTGGCTTCAGCTTGTAGTCCCTTATCCACTACTTTTCAGCAGCCTTTTATTACGAGATAAGACGCATGGCGCTTCCAAACATCGAAGTTTTCATGTCCTTTTAATCGATCAAACGAGAAACCGATATTACTCGTCACCATTATGTAAAGCTTCGTTTGCGAACTTTTTCGCGTCAGGCTAGCTTTTCTGTATATTTTTCAACGCAACCTCGCGAGTTTACTATTTTACAATTCACACGCGTGTGCATATATCATAGGCCCATAACCTGTTGATGGAGGACGAAAATCTAGATATGCGCAGCGATGTAAAATAATACAACGCGGTTTTCATTATATCAAAAGCACGGAAGTGATAGATATTTTATTATGTGACATTTCATGTAAAATTACAATGTTGTATTCAATGGTAATAAGGGTTATTCCAAATATAATTATCGGCTCTACGATGGCTTCGCGATCATCAGTGTTTTCTGATAAAAGTCTTTCTGCATAGCTGGTCTTCGGCCGGGCGCAGAAAAATAAACCTTATAGGCCCGGCGAAGGGATCGAGACCATCAGTATTTTCGGATAAAATTCCCTCTTGATAGCCGACCATTGGACGGACGCAAAGAAAATATCCCTTATAGGCCCTACGCTGGCTTTGCGACCATTAGTAGTTTCGGATAAAAGTCGTTCTTAATAGTCTACCTTAGGCAGGGTGCATTTAAAAAACCCTTATAGGCCTGACGCCGGGCTCTAGACCATAAGTATTTTCGAATAAAAGTTTTCTTGACAGCCGGCCTTTGACCAGGCGCTAAAAAGGGGATTTGAAAAGTGTAACTGACGGCATATTTTTTATTCCCGGCCAACAACATTTTACATAAACAATATTATCTTTTTAGAATTAGAAGAAAGTAATAACTATTACTATATTAAACAAGGTGCGACAATTATGTATTAAGACTTGAACCATGCCTCAGCAACCAAGAGCGCCATCTATGTGTGAGCACATGCGTTTTGAAGCTTCAACCTTCCTCTAGTAACTGTCAAAATTTCATGGCATTTGATTGACATTTAATCTTTATTGATATTTATTTTACAAAACACGTGTTCGTTTGATGTTGAAATTTAATGAACAATTAATGAGAGTCAGTCATTCTAGAGACATGGTTGCAGATGCAGAAAGTGATCTAAACTTCCTGAAAACAATTGTTACGGGTGATGAAGCTTGGTGTTTCCAATACGATCCAGGAACCAAACGTCAAAGTTCGGAATGGAAATCAAAAAACTCACCACAAGCCAAAAAAACACGAAAAGTTCCATCAAAAATCAAAACAATGCTCATCACAGTCTTCGATAGCAAAGGAATTATCCACAAAGAATTTGTTCAAACTGGTCAAACAGTTACTTCCGCATGTTACCTCGAAGTTTTGAAGCGTTTGATGTCCAGAATCCGTCATGTTCGACCAGAATATCGCGATCCAAAAACTTGGTCCCTGTTGCACGATAATGCACCGAGTCACACAGAACTCATCGTTGGTCAATTTTTGGTTCGGAATCAGGTCTGTGTGTTGAATCACCCGCCGTATTCACCTGATTTTTCACCGTGCGACTTCTTTTGTTCCCAAAACTGAAATTGAAGTTGAAAATATGTTCTTTTGATGACATTCAGATCATACAACGGGCTTCGACGAGGGCACTGGAGGCAATTCCAAAAAATGATGTGGAACACGCGTTTGAAACACTATTAAATCGATGTAATAAGTGTATTGAATCAGGAGGAGAATATTTCGAATAAATATACCGAAAAATTAGCAGATATCGTGTTTTAATTGTGTTTTCTAGAGGCAGTCTTAATACATAATTGTCGCACCTTATATTATACCAATTTGCTTTAAATTTTTTTATTTACATTTATAACTATAATTCTCCTTTGTCTCACTACTTTTTATGTATACACTTAACTGAAGAAAACAAACTATAAAGATAAAAAAAATTGTTCAAATACATACAATTTTTTTTAATACCTTTAATATACCATTGAAAAGGAAATTGTATGACCTTGAATATGGTTCTAAACTTTTTATATGTCAATAGTGATTATTTTTTTTCAAAACCGATTTTTGGTTTTGAAAAAAAAGAATTTTAAAATGGGCTATAGATGTTATATTGTACATCACTGAAAAGGTATTAAAAAGACCTTTTTTTTGATATCCATATTGTGAGAAAAATTGAAGATTTATTGAGCAATTTCGATCACAAATATGAACTTTTAACCTGAGCCACACCTTGCATTTCTTCACTTATGTCCATGACCTGACCTGATTTACTTTTTCATTATCAAAAAAATGCTCAAAGAACTATGTTGAAATGAATGAAGGCTTAAATCTCAATTCGGATCATTACACGATATACTCGTACTTAACTATCACCGAATCCATTATCCATTATGGAACAAAACCTAATCCTTTATAACAAAAACAGAGATTGGAAATTCTTTGAAGAAACCCTTCAAAGCAATATAAGCAACAACTCTCCGATCAAAACAAAAGAACAACTGGAAGAGAAGTTCACATGTTTACTCAAGCAATCCAACAAGCGGCATGGAATAGCACCCCACCTTGAAAAGTAAAGTAATTGGAGCGAATCTCCACAAAGAAATAAAGCAACTCTTAGCAACGAAAAGACAACTACACCGAAAATGGCAAGAAACATGATCCCCTGGAGATAAAACTATCCTTAACAAAGCAACTAATGAACTTACGCGAGAAATAAGTATCATCAAAAACGAATAGAATAGAATAGATATCTATCAGAGTTAACAGGTCATAAAAAAGTGACTAGTCTCTTTGGGAATGCACAAAATACTTAAAACGGCCAAGCTGTCATGTTCCACCAGTGAGGAATGCTAATAACACTTATGCGAGAAGTAATGAGGATAAAGCAACAACGTTCGCAAAGCACCTGTCTATACATTTCAACCAAATAAAAATCAATGTAAGAAAGATAACGTCCCTATCCCTCATATAACTTTCGATAAGGTATGGCATGAAGGCCACAATCGTTTACTTGGGCACATGAAAAATATAATAAAATACGTTGTTGTGATTATTATTTCTATCCCAAAAAGAAAGGCATTTTTATTGTACTACGTATATATTATATATATTTTAAGGATTAGCCGAATGAGACCACTTATATGGGTCCCTTTTCGTCCCTCAAATCGTGTGTTAATTATTTGTTCGGTTTCAGAATTCTTCTACTTCCTTTCTCAAAATAACATCACGCGTTATTTCAAGCATGTCTTTGTGGAGTATGTTCCACATTTCGAGTTCATCAATAAATTGGCGGCCCAGTGTGGACATCCTCCTGCTTGCCAATGCAGGACACTGTTACACTATGTGCGCCGCTGTCTCTGACTCTTCCATGCATAATCTGCAAATGTCAGCATCCTCCCCATCAACAAGACCCATCTTGCTGAGGTGGTACCTGAATTTGCCATGCTCAGTTATTAATGCAGTCAACCAGCTTAGAGACTGAGAGTCCTCCCCGATTCACTGCCCTTTGATAGCCTCAACAAAGCCTTTGTCTGTCTACAAGTGGATAAGTTCTCCCATCTCGTGAGATGGAGTTTCTTTATCCACTCTTCGACCTTTGCCTTCGCCGTCCCTTTGCTAAGACCAACTACTGGTTCCGGTCCATAAAATTCAGCTTCAGAACCTTGTCTAGCCAAGGCGTCTGCATCTTAATTCTGTTCTTTACCAATGTGTCCCTTCACCCACATGAGAGTAATCGCATTACTACGAGCACACCCGTTAAGTTTCTGAACACATTCGAGAGCCAACTTAGAAGATACCGTAGGTTGTTGCAGTTGCCTGACCACCGCCTGGTTATCGAGTGCTGGCAAGATTTTCTTACCTTGCACCTTTCCATCTAGTAGATGGTCTAGCGCATGCATTAGACCAAGCATTTCTGCTTGATAGACCGATACATATCTTCCCAGATTCAGAGTACATGCCAGTCCCAACTCTTTAGAGAAGATTCCAGCACCCGCTCTGTCATCCATTAATGAACCATCTGTAAAAATACTGATGTCAGTTTCCTCACATACATCATGTGTGAGGCCATCTTCAATGAGTGTTCTGTGCGACTTTTCAGTCATCTTCAGCCTACCCATTCCTTCCATTGGCAT
Source organism: Megamerina dolium (assembly GCA_963854835.1). NCBI lineage: Eukaryota > Metazoa > Arthropoda > Insecta > Diptera > Megamerinidae > Megamerina > Megamerina dolium. Next base: position 43,706,167 of record OY978525.1, read on the forward strand.
TTGCGCCTCCTGTACACTGCTATATAACAGTGATAGGATGCCCCTGTGCCCTATCTCCGTGCCGAATCCTTACCAATTATTGGTTGTCTTCTGACGTAATGCTGTTAATGCCGCCGACTTCATAATATGGAATTCCAACGGCATCAGCCCCAGAAAGACTACCAATGGGGTCGTCCGGATAGCTCCGGTAAACCCAATACAATTCATTCTTTGCATCCTATCTAACTTGCTTTTCGCAGTCTTTTGGGTGGCCTTAGGCCACCAGACCACAGCAGTATACGCTATTAAGGGTATCATAAATAGTGCCCAAGAACTTACCACTCACCATTACCGCTATGTCATCTGCATACCCGACGGTGTGTATGAATTTTGAGTACAGAAGCTGAAGTAGGGAATCGACCGTGATGTTCCAACGGATGGGCGACAATACGCCCCTCTGTGGATACCCTTTGACTACCCTATCTCTGAGTCTGTAACTCCCATTTTGAAAGTTTATTGCCCTTTTCCTCAGCATGCTGTCCACCAACCTTAAAATGGTTGGGCGGAATTCACGAGTACACTGTATTCTGTCAATAATAATTGCAACACTCCATAAAATATCTTCTACTAAGTAGATCCACTCTCCAAGAGTTGGGTGGCTGCTACATCTCCAGGAGAGTCAGCAAAGGAACGCCACGTTCTCTCACCCATTTTCTGGAACGAACTAGGGCAATAGGTAAAATATGGGGTTTTAAACCAAATTTCAAGCCCTGGATCTACACAGCTGTAGTTAGGCTTGTCATAACATGTGGGACCTTAGTCTGGTGGACTGCTCTGCAGAAAGCATCCCACCGAAACCTACTCTGTAAAATACAACGTTGCAACAGCAAAGCGGCCATTCCTCGATAGCCAATCAAACAAGGGAGATTTGGGAACTGGATTACACCACCAAAAACTTTCAAGTTCAACAACAGATTCAACGCTCATATACCTGACAGGAGGGAATGGGATGAGGGAACTCCAAAACTTCTGACTCCAAAACCTGATCTTGACTGACGGCTCCAAATTGAATGGGGCGGAGGGGTATACTCAGATACCGTAGGAATCAACCACTCCTCCAGGCTGCCTAACCACTGCAGTGTCTGCTAAGCGGGGCTGAATGCAACAGAGTTAGCCCTCTCTATAGTCACGCTTTTTCAAGGGTATTACCGAAGAGATCTGGTTACAGCTAGATTGGGACCGCACAAAAAGTCTGCTCAGTCTAAACATAAGTGCGTTGAGGGTCACGACGGAAGTAATTACAGGCCACAGTGTTCTTGGCATACATGCTAGAAGGATAGGATTAGGCCAACTAACACAGGTCATTTGCACAAGTTGCAGAGACGAGGATGAAGAGGAGTCAATCCTATATCTAATGTGTACATGCCCGGCATTTTGTCGCAGGCGTATGTAACATTGGAGTTTCTACAACTCAGACAGCCTCACAAACCGTTCAACAGCATAGTGAGGGATCTCACAAGCTTTATTTTACACTCAAATTGCTTGAGCTAGCGTGTTAGAGATAGAGACCATGTGGTAACACAATGGGCCTCTATTGGCCACCCCTTACCTACCCATTTCCCTAAATTGTCATACTCCGCATCTTTTTTGGTATTGTTGCGAGCCAAAATATGAAATATGCACATATGCATATTTTGCACCGCGACATATTTTCCGAAATTGGGAACTACATATTTGTCCATACACATACCAACATTGCTCGAAGTTGTGATATACACAATCCATACTAATATTACTTATAATTGTGGAATGTCAGAACATTGAGCCAACTGAGTTGCAGTTGGGTGTGAAAATGCTGACAAAGCATTTTCCCACACAATTCGTAGTTCTGCACTTACGTAAGCATACCTTTGATAACTAAAATCACGCGGACTACTCATGTGTGTGAATATCTAAAAGTTGCTTTCTCACGTAATATATTGTATACACTCATGTGGAGTGCATCGATCGTGTACATAAACACATACATCCATACACACAAGTGGTGTGAATATATTATTGTATGTTATATGTTGGTATGTGGGTAGATTGATATGTGGCTAGTATTAGAAAAATGGTATATAAGATGCAAGGCAATCCCTTTTTCAGTTGTGAATTTTGCACCAAAGTGCTAGCGTTTAAGAAATTGTGAAATACTGCGATCCTTATGAGACCCTCCAGTATTAGTGTAAGAATGTAAGAAATGGTAAATACTGCTATCCTTACGAGGCCCTCCAGTAATAGTGAAAAAGTGCAAAATCGAAAGTAACACCAGACCAAGTTTTATTTCAGCTAACTAGTGTGATAGACTCGAAGGATATTTAGGAGCTTAGATCTAGGTGCTATCTTGTGCGTTACATTCTTGAGTCTAACCGTTATGTACTTATTGAGTATTGTGGAAAAATAGTACACAACATTTTGGCGCAGCCGGTAGGATACTGCGAAATATCGTGTATATACAAGGTGTTTTACTTTCAATTATTGAAAAGCCATGCTGAAGCAGTCTTAAAACAAAAAGACGATTTAGAGGTAGCAGAGATACAAATTAAGGCTCTGCGAACTCAGATCGCAAAACAGGGATCCTACGCGGAATAGCTAGAAGTAGAGATTACAAAGACTCTTAATAGAAATAAGGAATTATAAGATCTACTAAAAGAAAAGGGTATTTCAGAAGAATTTATAGAGAAGAGGCTTGGAACCTCGGTTGACTCTGAGCAGTTAAGTGCACTAAAGGCAAAAGTGAGGAATCTCGAGAGAGAACGCTGCATAGCACAGGAGACACTTCTTCGTCGCCGTGCACCAGTACGAAAAATACAACCAGAAGTACAACCTGAATTAAAGCTAAAAATGCGTTTCGACGAAATTGCACAGAACGTCACTAGACTAGTCCCAGTACTCACTGGAGCGGAGTCTAAAGATTTGAGGACCGAAGTACACTAGTTCAATAAAACCCGACGAGTTGGAAGATTTCGTAACTCGTATAAAACAGCGACTATATGGTGATGCTTATAACTTGGTGCTAAGTAAGAAATTCGCTAATATAGATGAATTGTATACACTTCTGCGAAACTCATATTTGAAAACCGTTCGCCTGCAACCGCTCACGCACCAAATACAAGTCGCGCGCCAACTACCTCAGGAGGTTATACGTGTTTTTTCAAGGAGATTAGGTGATTTACAATCCACGGCGATACAATGTATTAAGAATAGATATGGTGGGATCGGAGACCAAACGTTGTTAAAAGAGCTAGAAGGGTGTGCGAGGACATCTTTTATATCAGGCCTTCAAGACCCATTGGTAAAAACTCATATGCTAGGTAAGACGGGCACGTTAGAAGAATTAGTAGAGGAGGCCGTAAACACGGGTATTATGTTCGAAAGAGGACAGGGACTCCATCCGTTTAATATGGGAGCACTATATTCAAACGACGTTCAACACTGAGGCCAGTATTACAGTGGCATTTCACCAGAACAGAAATGACAAGATGCCACTCGGAAGGAACAAATATCAAAATAATATCGTAAGTCCCCAAAATAGCCAAAGGAAAGTTCCTACCTGCTCCTTCTTCGACAAAAAGGGGCACACCAGAGACGTCTGTTTTTTCTGTAAGAAGCCGGTACACAGGATCGCCGACTGTTATAAACGCAAAGAATTGGAAAAAACCCAGGGAAACTACGGGGGGCCCAGGTACGGTCAATAAACCGGGAACCCCAAAATTTTGCTAAAAGTAGGCCAGTTGAAATGGAAGGTATCAGTCATGCGTCCTTAGAGATTGTTGACACGCCCTCCAAGTTAGATAGCAAGATGGCGGAAGTTGGTAGTCAAGCGTTCAGGGGGATTGTTGAACCATCTTTCCCATCCAGTAATAACAAACATGGCTACTGTTTGGGAGTCTCTGATGTAGATGATGTGTTCATTGAGTTTCCGTGTGAGGAAGCAAAAAATGGAAAACTCATTTTACTTGTACACTCTGGGACAGATACCAGTTTAATAAAGTCATCAGTAATTAATGAATCTGTTAGCAAGAAGCGACATTTAAGGAAAAATCTTAGTGGTGCATTCGGAGGATTTGTCACTACATTAGGGTTGTCTACGCCAGAAAATTATGACACGCGCATTGTCTGTTGTCACCCTTATAGAAGACGAAGGCAACTCTGACTTGATCAGTCAGCAGTCGGTTCGTCTGTTCTTGTTCTTTTTTTTTTTCATACTTACTTTTTTTCTTGTAATTTTTTCTCGACACGAACAGTGCGCGCATTTTTTATTATTATGCATATTTTATTTTATACATATAGTTCGAGTGTTTTTTGTACTCTGCAACAATTAATTTGTGTTAATAATAACAAATTATATTCATTTTTTAATCGTTTATCGTAATAAACAATATACATAAACGTATAAAAGTATATTTCGTGTTTTCTTTCTTTGTACAAAGTGATGTACATAAGAAACAATCAGTTTGCAATTTACGAGCATTTCTCTTTCGTTTAAGTACGGAATTTCTTCCGATAACGAAAATAGTTAAATAAATCAAAATTTGATTTATACATACATTTTGAATAATGGTATTGGCCACCAACGAAAGGCTTTACAATTTGGAAGTTGATGGAAAGTGTGTTATTCCGAATACAACAACAACGGCAATTAGCAGCAGCACCACCATCTCAACAATATTAATAACAACAACAACTAAAGCAGAACAAATAGAAGAAAATCACCGACAACAACATCAAGAATTAACATCAGTCATCAATAGAAATAGTTCGAGATTGGAAAAGATGAAGATAAAAATACTACCAGCAAAACATCGCATCGACAAGTAGATTTGTATATTTATTTATTATTATTTATTATTTCTTTAATTTAAAAACGACTAATCTCGAATAATTTTAATTTTATTAGAAAGCAAGAAGCGGTCGGTGGTTAAAATCTCAGCAGTACAACTCAACCAAGGTATGAGCCCACCGGCATCTCTCTCACACGTTCAAGGGTCAATAGCAGTCCAACACGAAAGGACTAAAGATTTGATTTTAGAACTACACTTAATCTCTGAAGAGAGAGGGATATCCTAGGTAGAGACAATTTATGGAACCGATCGGTTATCAATACTATGAAAAAGAAGCTGATTTTCTTCGGTGAACGAAAACAGCATTTGATGACCTTACCTCTCAAACCGTTGAACGATGGTAATAGAATATTACACACCAGTGAGGATGTAGTACCTGGGAGAACTATGTATGTAGTCCCCGTTAAAATTTCGTACAAATTTCGAAACAATTATAGTAGAGAAACAGGTAGTATCTCCTGGAATATATTTAGTGGAGACATTGGGCAGTGTGACGGACAACACAGTTTATGTCTCAATTCTCAATACGAATACAGATTCATATATTGTTAATAATAAGATAAAAATTAATATGATTAAATTTAATCATTTAGAACACGAAGAATACGACCTAGCTCATAAAATAAACAACATTAAGGAAACTGATAGCCACAAAAGGGTTACCAAAATATTAGAAACAATTAAGCTATACGAAAACATTGAGGAAAAGAGATCCATAGATGGAATATTTAAGTCATTCCACGATTTATTTTTCTTGGAAGGCGACAAACTGTCTCACACCACAGGTATAAAACACACAATACCAATAAAAGCAGACCAGACGCCAATCAACCAAAGACAGTACAGGCTACCAGACGCGCATAAGGAAGAAATCAATAAGCAAGTAAACAAAATGTTGGAAGACGACATAATTATTCCCAACTCATCGCCCTGGAATTCTCCCATAAGTTTGGTGCCAAAGAAAGCGGGAGAAGATGGTAAAAGAAAATGGAGGCTAGTAGTAGATTCCAGGAAATTAAATGACGCCACTATTAAACAAGTTTTTCCCATTCCTCGCATCGATGAAATATTAGACCAGTTAGGTCATTGTAGATATTTCACTACACTTGATTTGGACAGTGGGTATCATCAAGTGCAAAAAAATAGTTTTTAGTACAGGTGTTGGGCAGTATGAATTTAACAGAATGCCTTTCGGCTTAACAGGAGCCTCTGCCACCTTCCAAAGACTAATGAACCATGTACTAAGAGGACTTCAAGGTATAGATTGTTTTGTCTACTTGGATGACATCGTCGTCTATGGTCGGAACTTGGCACAACAAGAGTCGGCTTTACGAAGAATATTTGGACTTTTACGTAAACATAACTTGAAGTTAAATACAGAAAAGTGCCAGTTTCTACGAAAAGAGATAATTTACCTAGACCATAAATGCACTGAGAAAGGAGCGTTACCAGACCCTGGTAAAGTGGAATGTGTTAAAAATATTCCTGTACCAAAAAATAGGAAAGATGTTCAGGCATTTCTAGGTTTAGTAAATTATTACCGAAAATTTGTTGAGAATATGGCTAGTATGGCACTGCCAATCAACAAACTACTCAGGAAAGACGCGAAATTTTAATGGACAGAAAAATGTCAGAAAGCTTTTGAAGATTTGAAGCAATCAACTTGATCTCCGCCAATTTTAGCCTACCCAGATTTTTCTAAACCTTTTGTGTTAACAACAGACGCCAGCTGTAGGTAGATGTGGCTGTAGGTGCAATTCTATCACAAGGTGAAATTGGAAAAGATAGACCAATAGCTTTTGCGAGCAGGGCGCTCAGTGATACCGAGAAAAGGTGTTCCACCATCGAAAAAGAATTCCTGGCCATCGTGTGGGCTGTGAAGAATTATCGAGCTTATCTACTCGGTAGACCGTTCAAGATCTACACCGACCACCAGCCACTACGAGGAATTGCAAACCTAAAGGATCAGACATCACGTTTAGCACGTTTCAGGCACAAATTATCTGAGTTTGATTTTGAAATAATTTATAAACCAGACAAAAGGAACTTGAACGCGGATGCGCTCAGCAGAGTTCCACAACCGAATCAGGAGTCAACAATGGTTGTGACTCGTTCTATGGCGAGGAATAAAGTCGACGAAATCGAAAGCCAAGAAGAGCCGGATGAAAGCTCTGAAGACGAGTTAGAACTAGATAAAAATGCAGAAAATCAGGGGAATAAGAATGCGGAACTTCTCACTGATGAGAAGGATATATCGACGATACTTCGCAGCTTCCATGATTCACTTTTAGGAGGGCATCAGGGTGCTTTGAAAACTTATTTCAGGATTAAAGAATATGTTAAAAATTCTAAAAAATATCAAACTAACAAGAGCTCGAAGCTCACGAAAATGCCAAAATATTAACCGATACACCATCTAAGCCATTTGAAAAAGTTTATATGGATATTTTTTTTTTATTTTTTTATTTTTTTTTTTTTTTTATTGAATCCTTCTTAAATACAAGAAACTAACAATAAGTATTCAAATCTTACAAACTAAATAAAACTATGTGATATCCCCTACGTTCCATCACAATTTGGTGAGTCGCGAGATGTAGCAATTTTACAGCATATTCAGTGTGTCTTTTCTTTTTAATCGACGATGCCCCTTGCTCAGCAACAATTGCCTAGCAAGGGGATTCGGATGATTGTGTAATTTTTGAATGTAGCTTCTGCAGGACATTGCAACTTCCTCAGAAATTGTGGATACATTTAAATCTCGATGGATGTTAACGTTCCTCATATACCAAGGCGCGTTTACAATAATTCGCAGACACTTGGATTGTATTCGCTGCAATTTTTCGATATTAGAGGGAGATGCGGTGCCCCAAAACTGAATACCATAAGTCCAGATTGGTTTCAGGATTGCTTTATATAATAGCACTTTGTATTCAAGATTCAACTTTGATCTTTTGTGTAACAGCCACCATAACTGATTCATTTTAAGCTTGATCTGAGTTTTCTTTGCCTCTATGTGATTTTTCCATGTCAGCCTTCTGTCGAGGTGAATACCCAAGTACTTTGTTGAGGAACATTGTGGAACTGATTGGCCATTAATTTTAAGTGGGGGACATGTATCTAGCCTTAGCGTGAAGGTTACATGTACGCTCTTTGATTCATTGACTTTTATACGCCATTTTGCTAGCCAGATTTCGAGAGAATCGACATGAATCTGCAGGAGTTTAGTAGCTTCTATGGGATTAGAGCGAGAGCACAATATTGCCGTATCATCAGCAAAGGTCGATATGAATGTATAGTTATTGTTGGGCATATCTGAAGTGTATAAGAGATACAGTAAGGGACCCAAAACGCTTCCTTGAGGAACGCCAGCGTGAATATCCAATGGATTTGTTGTGTAATCCTTGTGATGTACGAGAAATTGTCTTTTCGTGAGGTAGCTACTAAGCAATGAGGAGACATTTGCAGGCAGTAATAGTTTAAGTTTGTAAATAAGGCCATCGTGCCATACTTTATCGAAAGCTTGAGTGATATCAAGAAAGACAGCTGAGCAATACTTTTTTTCTTCAAAAGTGTTCCTTATCAGAGTTACAATGCGGTGGACTTGTTCTATTGTGCCATGCTGTTTTCTAAATCCAAACTGATGTTGAGGAATCAGTTGGTTGAGATTAATAAATGGAGTTATATTCATGACAAGAAGCTTTTCGAATACTTTAGAAAGTAGAGGCAGGAGGCTGATAGGTCTGTACGATGCAACTTTTGTAGGGTCTTTTCCTGGTTTTGCTATCATAATAATTTTTGAAGTTTTCCAGCATTTGGGATAGTGTTTAATACGAAGGATAGCATTGAAAATGTGCATCAGATGAATTACTGAAGCCGGAGGTAGCTCTTTTATCATTTTACCGGTAATTTTATCTGGACCAGGTGATTTTTTTGGGTTTAAATCTTTATAAATTGCTTTGAATATGTCCTTTTTTTTAATTTTGAGCGTTATTGAGCAAGGTTGAGAAGTTAATATTGGTAATGAGGACTGTGAAGAGGGTGGATTGGGTGTAAACACACTTTTTAGGTGGTTTGCAAAAGCCAAACCCTTCTCACAGTTGCTTCTAGCCCAATTACCGTCACTCAAACGGATGGGGGAATCAGTGAGAATTGGCCGATTTGATTTTTTTGCTGATTTCCACAAAGAGTAGTCTGACGCTTCACCAGGTGTTAATTTCGCTACGTGCTCTTCTAACTCTTTGTTGTTTTTATTTTTTAAGGCTTGCTTTAACTTTCGAGTGCAGTGCTGTAGCTGTGTTTTCAGATTCGGTGATCTGAATTCTTGCCATTGTCTTCGGAGTCTTCTTTTCTGTCTTACTAGCAATTCAATATCGGCTGGTGTGTATGGGCTATAGTTTGATTGCTTGCATACCTTTGTGCAGGTGGCTGAGCTGAGAGCTAATGAGAGCAGCTGGTTGAATTTTTCGAGTGCTGAGTCTACATCGTGTCCATTTCTTAATACAGTACTCAGAGGAAGATGGGAATTTATATATTTCTTGAATTTTAACCAGTCTATTTTCTTTCTAACGCAATTGCTTTGGGGGCTTGGTGATTTTATAGATATTACCGTGGGTGAGTGGTTAGATGATAGATCATAATTACACTCTGTGGAGATATTTTCCATCTGCAAACCTTTGGCGACTCCAAAGTCTATGAGATCGGGTATTTTCCTCTTGTCCGTCGGCCAATATGTCGGTTGACCATTTGAAATAACATCGTAGCCGTGGTTAGTGATGATTGAACATAGTCTTTTGCCTTTTGGAGTTATTAATCGGGAGCCCCAGTGAGTGTGTTTGGCGTTGAAATCGCCAGCAACCAAGAATTTGCTACCAAGAGTTGAGAAAAATTCTTTATATTGCTGTTCGGTAATACTGTATCTTGGGGGACAGTATATCGCAGATATTACTAGCTTAGAGATGTATTCTTCCAGACATATATATGTTGCTTGCAAGTAGACGCTACTAAAATCTTCGAGAACATGATGTTTTATTCTGCTTTTTATCAATATGGCAGTTCCTCCGCGTGCCTTACCATGCGGATGATTTGTGGTGTACAGTTTGTAATATGGTATTTGGTAGCAATTTTTGTCAGTGAAATGGGTCTCAGATATCATCATTATGTCGATTTGGCTGGATTCAAGGAATTGAATTAGCTCCAAACGGTGCTGGCTTAAGCCGTTGGCGTTCCAGTGGCATATCTTGAGACAACTCATGGTCTGGATAGCAATGTTTGGAGTAACATCGATTGATTTTTCATCATTTCTTGCATCATTGTTTGCATTGAGTTCATGAATTGGTTCATATTCTGAATCAATGTTTGAAGCAAATGTTCAAGGGTACTTGGCTGTTGGGTGGGCAGTGAGTGTTTCTGCTCATTATTTACATTGCTTTGTTGGTGTGGGTTTTGTTTTAACACGCTAGCGTATGAATTGGTTTGATTCTTGTTTGGGATTGCAGAGAAGAATTGTGTTGCATCAATATTTTGTCTCTTAATTGAGTTGGCTATCTGAGTTTGCTCAACTGGTTTTAGAGGTTGATTGCTAGCGGAGAAATTTAGCTTTAGGGTTGTATATACTGGGCAACCTCTATAATTTGCGGTGTGATTACCTCCACAATTGCTGCATTTTTTCATGCTAGCATCGCCTTTAGATTTTGGGCATATGTTTGATTTATGGAGATCTCCACAAATCACACAAACAGCTGGCAGGGTACAATATGTCTTAGTATGTCCATATTCTTGGCAGTTGCTGCACTGAGGAGGTCCAGTTCTCTTATGGGGTTCTTCGATTGTGATTTTGCGATGCAATAAATATCGAATTTTATATATGGGGTGTACTTCACCTTTTTTTAGGGGTTTTGTTTCAGGCTGAAGCTCAATACGATATAACGGTTGAGGTATATTGCTCTTGTTGAGAATGTTGAATACTGTTTTGGCTTGAAACCCTTCTTCCTGAAGGGCAAGTTTGATTTCGTTAATATCAACGTTGGGTGCGACGCCTTTGAGTACAACGATTAAGCCCTTACTACTTTTTAGCTGATATGTGTAGTAATTCTTTTTTACAGCATCAAATTCCGCTATTACTTTGCGATAATGAGTTTCGCTGTAGATTTGCACCTTTGTTTCCTCAATTTGGCCTTTGCGAATAGGAACAACATGGAAATTCTTTGGTCCTATAAGACTTGTAATTCTAGAAATCAACTTATCTGAGTTGCGTTCTCTCAAGAAAATGGGTGGGGGTTTGAAATTTTTCTTGGAGATAATATTTTCGTCACTTTCATCACCTGAAAGCAGAGCGTATCTATTTTCCGAACTAATAGGGACAGTGTTCTGCTTTTGAATTTTTGTTGAATTCATTTGTTTTGAATTTTGCGGACTTCTCTTTCGCTTTACTACAGTAATGTAGCGATCAATACCAGTTTGAACAGCAACTGGTTCTTTATTAGTCATCGCACTAGTTGCTTTAACTACTTGGTCATGCACTTCAGTAGAAGTGCCGTTATTTGATTGCCTTGATGTTGTAGCTGTTGGTGTTACAGCAGGAGAAGCTCATTGTACACTCCACGGTATAGAGGGAGATAGTATATCACGATAGAACAAATTATTTTTTTTGTCTGTATTTATTGTTGTTGCAAAATTTGATGAATTTTTAATATGTGCAGGCAAAAGATTTGCACTGTTACTTTCACTTGTGCAGTGTGTATCAACTGTTTTATTTGATAATGCACTTATCGGGGGGGTTTGCGCGGGTGATTGCAAATTATTGTTTACACACACATTAACAGGCGATTGCCGTTGCCGGAGAGGAGAGCGCTGAACACTCATATTATAAACAAAATGTTTGAAATTATATTATTATTTTATTTGTTTTTTTTTTTTTTCTAAAAATCAAAAGAAACACGTCCACTCTTATTGGTGACTTTCACAATATGGATATGGTGGGAATTCTCCTAGAAACCACACCGGGAAATAAGTACATTCTTACTTTTCAAGATGATTTTTCAAAATTTATCATTTGTGTACCTATTCCTGATGCAGAATCTAGCAAAGTAGCAAAAGCTTTTTACAACAAAGTTATTACACGCTACAACATACCAAAAATTTTAGTCACAGATAATGGTACAAATTTTACATCAAAATTGTTCTCAGATACATGCAAGATGCTAGGTGTTAAAAAATTACATATAACGCCATATCACATGTAAGCAAACGGTTCTCTAGAAAAAAATCATAGACCCTTAGCGGAATATCTTAGGAGTTTCGTTAAAGAAGATGGTTCAAATTCGGATAAGTGGTTGGCGTCACCAATGCATGTTCACAACAATACAGTACATACTACCACCAAACGAACACCTTTCAGCATACTATCATGTTGGCATGTCTTTAACACCGACATGCCAACAAATCTAAAAACCAAAAGAACACCATTATACAACGCAGAAGCCCAAAATAAGTTATTAAAATATAAAATACAGAGGTCCTACGAACTAATAAAGGAAAATCAAGAAAAAGCAAAGGAAAACGCCAAAAGACAGTACAACAAGAACATACACCCCATAAATTTTAGAGTGGGAGAAAAGGTTCTATAAAAAATCAAACGGAGATAAACAAATTTAGTTCCATTTGCACTGGACTCTACAAAATAGTAAACATAAACAGTCCATTAACAACTACTATACAAATCGGACGAAAATGGAAAAATTACCACAATAATTTAATAAAACCTTTCCAACAAAAGAATTGAAAAACTGCAAGTCCCAAACAACGAAGACAAAGACAAAACCATAGAGAAAAGGATACATGTTAAAAAAAAAAATAAATAAAAATAATGATAATAATAAAGAAGAAAACACATTTTAATAATTTTTTTTTTCTTTGTTGGTACATTTCACAATTTGAATTACGCTTCAAAAATGTTCAAAACAAAGATACAAATTTTCAGACTATACAAAATACATAATGCTTATTACAAAAATACAAAAAAAAAACAAAATTCCGTAAAAAAAAAAAATAAAATATTAATAATAATAATAAAACTAATAGCACGACAAAATGAACATAACACAAGCAAATGGACAACTATGAAAATTTTGGTTTTGGGCATGAAAGTATAAAATTCGTAAACATGATAATTAAAATAATTCCAACATATAAGAATATTTATTAAAATAAACAATTTCTAGGTGCAAGAAAAACAATTATAATACATCATGAATCAAATGGCGTTTTATAATATGCTGACCATAGATGTATGGAAATAAATTTAATCGACTGACAATTATGGGAATGGTATAAGAATTACATTTATTTATTTTTTCATTCTCCTTTCCTTCCCTTTATTACTTCATTTTTGACAACAATAAAATAAAATATTGATATATACAAAAATATTTGAAATTTCTACTTTAATATCCTACAAGAATATAGGATCCCTCAAGAAATATAGGTACCCTAAGGAAATAGCTGAAGTCGAAATTGAAAAGTACTAGACTGTGGATCATCAACGCTGGAACACCAAATAAAATAAAATATATACAGTTTTCGAAGAGATTAAGACAAATAGAAAGAGACAATAAGGGTCATAGCAAAGAAGAACTAAATATTTAGATATGAAACACAAGAAGTTAAGGAATTAATGTAAAAATTTAGAATATTTTTCAAATTAGAAAGAGGTAGGCGCAGTGTTCATGCGTATAAAGACATATGTTGCAATTCATCGCGTTGAATTGTAATTCGGTGTGTGGATACTCATGTGCACTGGGCGAGGCTAAGTATAGAGGATGCATCCAAAAATAATACAATATAATACAATTACAACTAGAGGGTTAGAAATATACAGTAAATACAGTATAGTAAGAACACGTTAGGATTTATCTGAAGGAATATGATAAATAGGCAATAGGTTAGCTAGGTTGAATAAAAAAAAATAAATATGTGGCACTTAAAGCCCTAAAGGGCTCATTGGTCTAGCTTCTCTTTCATTACTGTTGTGCGTGTTAAATTTTGGACATTATTAGGAGGGACCTACTTATTTTAGCCGATTCCGAACAGCAGAAACCTTGTGACATCACTTTTTCTGAGCTTTGTCGCAGAGTTCTTTTTAGAAGCATTTTCATGGCAAGTTGTTACAGTCGGAAGAATTGCCAATTGCTTGCCGACAGGTGAGTACCGTTCGAAAGAAAAATCTTTTCGATATTAAATTTGTTATGCATCAGCCGGGGATTGAACCACGACCTACAGATCAGAAGGCCAGATTGAATACAAAACAAAAAAAAAAAAAAAAAATAATAAAAACACAAAAAAAAAAAATATATACAAGGTGTTACAATTATGTAACACGATATCTGCTAATTTTTCGGTATGTTTATTCGAAATATTCTCCTCCTGATTCAATACACTTGTTATATTGATTTAATAGTGATTCAAACGCGTGTTCCAGCTCATTTTTCGGAATTGCCTCCAGTGCCCTCATCGAAGCCCGTTGTATGGTCTGAATGTCATCAAAAAAGCATCCTTTCAACTTCAGCTTCAGTTTTGGGAACAAAAAGAAATCGCATGGTGCTAAATCATGTGAATACGCCGGGTGATTCAACACACAGACCTGATTCCGAGCCAAAAATTGACGAGCAATTTTTCCTCGGAATTTAATGACCGCTCTTTACTATATGTTAAAATTTCGACGTCAAACAAACACGTGTTTTGTAAAATGAATGTCGATAAACATTAAACGTCAACCAAATGCCAGTTAAGGCAGTGATAGTTGACAGTTACTAGAGGAAGGTTGAAGCTTCAAAACGCATGTGCTCACACATAGATGGCGCGCTTAGTTGCTGAGATATGGTTCGAGTCTTAATACATAATTATCGCACCTTGTATATATATATATATATACCCGTAAAAATAAGGTGAAATATATGTAACAAAAACGCAGCAACATTTACAGCTTTAACAACCAACCAAGAAAATGATGACACAAAACTATTCTTGAGGGAGTAAAGAACAAATAAACCCAGAGCAGAAAGCAAAGCAGACCCAGTACCCACAACAAACTTACAAAATAATAAAATTTACAACAAATAACTTTGGCGTACATAGCCACCGCGACGTAGCAAAGAGACATCAACAATAATAACTATGCAACCATAACCGAATAAAATATTTCAGCTACTGTAGTTATCAGTGACAATGGATTTTGAATCACATCAGAAGAAAATGATAAACAACAGAACCAAAATTACATATTCATTATTGCTCCAATCATTAAACACTTACACCAGAAGTACAGATTTCCACATCGATAATATTGCTTAGCAGTGCGGTACACACAAAACCCACTTTGCAAGCTATTGTTCATACCATTCCATAAAAAAAAATTCTGTCGAATCAAACCATTGAACGCATTAGACACCAGCATCAATCTACAAGCACACCAAACCAACTTTCTCTTAAACCAAGATAATAATCCAGATAACGCTTCCATGACAAAACAGCCAGAAGATCAAGCCAATGTAATTAATATAGTTCTAATTGGCGAAAAAAAAAAAATAATAAATAAATAATGCTGAAAAGTTGTGCTTATTTGCCATTTTAGAAAGTTTTTTGCTTCATCCTGTAAAATATTTAAAGTGTGACTTACGTCTTTTTCAATTTCATATGACGATATATGTTAAATTTTTCCACTAAGATAGTAGTGCCATTGTTGGCCATTACTAGTAATCTTAATTTTCTGGCAGGTTCATTGGGTTTGAAAACACATTTTAAGTGATCCACAAATGCTTCTGCTTTGACTTAACCTCCTT
Source organism: Megamerina dolium (assembly GCA_963854835.1). Classification (NCBI taxonomy): domain Eukaryota; kingdom Metazoa; phylum Arthropoda; class Insecta; order Diptera; family Megamerinidae; genus Megamerina; species Megamerina dolium. Next base: position 43,721,867 of record OY978525.1, read on the forward strand.
TTGCACATGATCTATTTGGCATTCGATTTGGAACTTCTCTTACTATTGAATCATTCACACATATGACTGCTTTCCATAAATTTCTTGTATATTATAGTCTGTATAGTCATTCAAACACATTTCTTCGACTTCTTTTAGAATTGTTTTAAGATTTTTTGTGCTCTCTCTTATCTTTTGTTTTACGTTTGGTGATCTGTGCTGCTGCCATTCTCTTTTTACTTTCTATTTAAATTATTTCCTTTTCACAATATTGAAATTGATGCTATCACCTTCAATTCAACTTGTTGAAATTGTCAGTTATTTATGATCCATTCAAGTAAGCTTAGGCTACATTTTATTGGAAGAAAATAAGGAGAATTCCCCCTATTGTTTTCCAACTATTGTACTTCATATGATGATAAAGCGTGAAAAAAATAGAAACTTTAGGCCGCGATTTCTTAAAAACGGGTGCATTGGATTCGGATGATCTATATTACCCGTACACTATTTAGATGTCTATATATATAGGTTTCAACAGGAATCCTAGAGGAGTGTCACCCGCCACTGTTGTGTTGTGTGTTGAACTTCATTACATTAGCAATTACATTAGCTTGGGATAGTGATTTTGTATGCGCCTTAAGCGAACTATCGCATATTAAGATACGTGAGCCAAATGGGATGGGGCTGCGCCTCGCTCCGAAACGGATAATCCGTATGACCGAGCTATTTTTATTTCACCTTATTGTCTATCTTAAGCCCTTACCGTAGCCAGTTTACAACAAAAAACAAAACACATAAAATCAGAGAAAAACTCCATAGTTGACCAAATACCGAGGGGTTAAAGTAAGGCCGACCCGTATTACTTTTTGTTCTCCAATAATTTTCTCGAACATCTGCCTTCGCCATCATCATTCCCCTACAATATTGACCTGTTTAAAAATTTAGGTCACACCGCTACCAGGGTTAAATATATAAAAAACACATATCAAATGGACGTGAAACACAAGACGACAAATTCATTCCATTTTAGAGGCATTATGATTGACCGTGTACCAGTTATGATTCTATGTTCGATTTTTGAGCTTTGACCTCAATGGGATACCACTTCACAAAATAGCTGGTCAGGCGTATCGAAATTGAAAAGACATGCACTATTCCCTAAAGGAAATAACGTATGTAGAGAGTGATTTTTTAAGAGCCTTCGTATTTGAATTTAGAGAAATGTGTGAAATCTTTATTTGAGTCGAAAGAACGATATATATAATTCAATGTTTAAAGATGATTTCGTGTAAATGTTGATCGCGGCTGTGCCTCAAATGGTTCATACGCTAGGTCCAATTTTGGCATACTCTCTCCAACATATCGGCCGGTATCTCACGAATAAAGAGTGTTGGTGATTTAATGTCCAATAATGTAAATTTGGTGCGAAATTTAGTCACAAGATTCCGAATAGCCGCCTCAGAAGGTGGCCCAAATTGACCATAAAATGAATGAATTAATGAACCGGGCATGAAATTTTGATAATCTGCAAGCGTTGTTCGTTTGTAAGTGAACAAGTTTGACAGTAACATGTTACACGAAAACAGCTGAGCTGCCAAAAATAGTGTTGCCAAAAAGAAAGTTGCTAACAAATAACCTTGTATATACTATGTATGTTATTTGCTGCTGTTTTTTCATCAATCTCAATTCCTTTACAAGACAGCATACTAATAATCATACTCATACATATCGCTCATTTGCTGCAAGACCGGCATAAGTCAAAAAAATCGATTTTCCATAAAACGCGTTAGAAGTTTTCAACTGACTCCAACCGTACACGGAAAACACGGAAAAAATTCTCTTCTCAAGCGGAGCATATAAGAGGTATTCATATGAATTTTTCACTCAACATGAAGTATGATATAACGAACAATTCTGCAGCATTAACTCAAAAATCACCTTTTTTGATTTATGCCGGTCTTGCAGCAAATGAGCGATATGTATGTATGGTATAGTGCTTGGAATTCTTGCTAGCAATATGAATAACGTGTTAATGATATCTCTTGATGATTAAGCCCGCCACAATACCAACTGAATATATTAGAAAGCACAACAAAAGCACATAATATGACAACAAAGGAAATAAGCACTCACTCATATATACGTCACATATATTTTCATATGCTCGTATATATGTGTGTATAGATGTGTAAATATGCACAAATAAATAGTGTATATGATAAGTACCATGGATAACACCAATACCATCATGACTAATAGCATGAAAATGAATTATATTTTCAGAAAACCAGAGTGTGTTTCATCAACCGCCTGCTCACAATATAATTACTCCATGCCGACACATTTGGTAACATTTCGCAATCATTCGTTCTTGTTTTTTATTTGTCATTGCCGACACTTAGCCTTATTAATAGATATGTATAGACTACAGTACGTTTATGGTGTTCATTAATTTCGTTGTGTGGTATTTGTATTATCTTTTTATGTATTGTAAGTTCTCTAAAAATATGCATTATGTTACATTATATACATATATATATATATATATATATATATATATATATATATATATATATATATATATATATATATGTATATAAATAAAGATGTAAATACAGGTATACCATCTATAAAATGTAAACTAATGCATGAATTCAAAAATTACACATAAACTCGGTGATTACCGCAAAAAACATCATATACAAGGGGACTAACAAAAGTTGTTTAATTTGTTATTTTTAATCTTCAGTATTTTTTTATCTTTTCTACATAATCACCATTTACTTCAATACATACTTAAAATCTGTAGATCCACTAATCGAAGCAGTTCTCAAAATCACGTTTTTGTAGCTTGTTAGTTCTACGTTAACTGCATTGATTATCTCAGTATACCTACCAACGACTTTTCCCGTCAAATTGTTCTTAATGTTTGGAATTAACCAGAAATCACAAGGCGTCAGATCCGGGGAATATGGTGACGGGTGAATTTCTTCGATGCCAGAAAACGCGATAAAGTTACTTGTCATTTCAGCTGTGTAAGCTGGCGCATTATAATGGTGCAAAAATAGCGGCGCAGTTCCTCTTTGTTTTTTTTACCTAACAAATTTTCGAACACTTTTGGTAGGCAGTCTTCAGTATACCATTCGCAATTACTGTCTGGCAAGTATTTATGGGAATAACAGCTACAATTCTTGCTCTAGTGAAGTAAACCGCAATCATCACTTTCATTGCTGACTTTTGTTGTGTTGCTTTAACAGGTGGATTTGATCATTTGAGCTCCATACCATCGACTGCTGTTTAGTTTCCGGGTTGTACTTGTAAAACCAAGCTTTGTCACCTGTTGCGATTACACTGAAGTTGCTAAACCCTCTGTTCTCGAATTTTCTTAGAAAATATTGAGCAAAACGAACCCGAGCTTCTTTCTGACTATCATTTAAAATTCGTGGGACCCATCGAGCAGATTTCTTCGTGTATTGTAAATCATTCCGCAATATTCGCGATACAGACATAACCTTCAAGAGCAATTCATTGGCTATGATTTCATGTGTCATTCGTGCATCTTTCGTTAACCAGAGCCACATTTATCTCGTCGGTCGAAGATTTTGGCCTTCCTTCGCGGCATTCGTCCTCCACGGAAATCTGTCAAGTCTGGAATTGTTGATACCACTTACAAATTGTCTTAAGAGAAGGTGCGTTCCTTTCATATGCTGTTTGGAATTCACTAAAAATTTCTATGAGCTTAAGTTGATGTCGAAATCCATAAAGAATTGCATGTCGAATGTCGAACAAAACTTTCGTCAGTAATTTTATGTTTTCTCATCTCCATTCTTACCGATGAAATATCGTTAGATTACTACAAAACTTGTATTATTTAAAAATTTTTCAAAATCACATAAAATATCATTTACCGAACCTTTGTTAGTATACTACTCTGTTTCCGTATTTTGATAGACATAGCGCAGATAGATAAACATTCACTTTCAAAAATACTATGAACTGCATATATGTATTTTCACATATTATACAAAAAATAAAAATAAAATATACTTGCATATGATAAACCATTTGCAATTTGACTTTGAATTATTGAAAAGAAATTTACAACCATTAAATTTGAAAATATCCTTCCAAATGAAAACGCTATTTAGTAATAAAGTTTAGTTGGCATATAATCTAAATTTGACAATAATGAGATGCCATAAAGATGTAGTGAAAATATGACTTGCACATATTTCGTATTAAAAAGTAATATTTTTTTTTATATTTAATGAATTTGTATGCTGTTTAAATTTACAAAAATTTTACTTAAACTAAGGAAAGTTATGGCAGATAATAACATGTGGAATGTATGTTCCCTGTGGAACATCTTTCTCTTATAAATTATTTTAATGTTGTGGGAGCTATGACACAAGCTGTAGCGGGGATTTTTTTTCAGCCTTGAAAAGATTCGCGATGATGTCATCAGATTAGCGGCAAACTCATTTGGGTGTGATTGTAGCCGATCTCGATATTTTGAAGCTTTCTCTTTGATTTCGTCATTCACTAGGCGGATTTTTAGGTCCTTATGAATTTCGGAGTTCGTTACGTACCAAGGAGCGGTAAGATCTTTGGAGAATTTCTATGTTGGAGTTGGATGCTGTTCCCCACAGTTGAATACCGTAAGTCCACACCGGCTTCAGCCTTACTTTATATATGATGATTTTGTTTTCCATGGAGAGGCGAGATTGACGATTCAACAACCAATACATGTTTCGGAATTGTATACCAAGAGCTTTCCTTTTAGCAAAAATGTGTACTCTCCACGGTAGTTTCTGTCCAGGTAAATGCCTAAGAACTTAGAAGTTTCAGATTGGGGAATATATATATATATATATATATATATATATATATATATATATATATATATATATATATATATATATATATATATATATATATATATATATATATATATATATATATATATATATATATATATATATATATATATATATATATATATATATATATATATATATATATATATATATATATATTGGGTGATCCAAGTAGACATACTTTTTTCAATAGCCTTTTTTTGACAGATCACGTGTGAGTCATGCCATGCTGTCATGTTATTTTTGTTTAGTATTGTTTGGCATTTCATCGTGGAAAGACTTAATCCTGAACAACGTTTACAAATTGTTCAACTTTATTACGACAATTCACGTTCTGTGAGGAATGTGTTCCGTGCACTTCGCTCAACTTATGGTCAACATAATCGGCCTACTGAGCGTACTATTCGCAACACCATCACCCATCTTGAGACCCAGCATTCATTATTGGATAATATTCGACCCAATAGACCACGTCCAGCACGCAGTGAAGAAAATATAGCGGCCGTAGCTGAGAGTGTACACGAAGACCGTGGAGAGTCGATTCATCGCCGTTCGCAACAACTCGAACTGACGTATGGAACGACTTGGCGCATTTTACGTCGAGATCTTAAATTGATAGCGTACAAAATACAGCTTGTGCAAGAACTGAAGCCGCCCGACCTTCCCAAGCGACATCGCTTCGCTCTATGGCTTCTTGAAAAGTTACAAAAAGATCCGACGTTTTTGAGCCAAATTTTGTTGAGCGATGAGGCCCATTTCTGGCTCAATGGGTATGAAACAAACAAAATTGCCGCATTTGGGACGAAGAGCAACCTAAAGAGATTCAACAGCTTCAAAAACAACGGTTTGGTGAGGTTTGTGGGCTGGTGGTATCATCGGTCCATATTTCTTGAAAAATGATGCCGGTGAGAACGTAACCGTCAATGATGACCGTTATCGTGACATGATATCCGACTATTTGATGCCTGAAATTGAAGCTTGTGAAATCGGCGAAATTTGGTTTCAACAAGACGGCGCCACTTCCCACACATCGCATCAATCAATGGATTTATTGAGAGAACACTTCGGTGAGCATATATATATATATATATATATATATATATATATATATATATATATATATATATATATATATATATATATATAATATATATATATATATATATATATATATATATATATATATATATATATATATATATAAGGATCACCTGCTATGATGTGTGGAGAGAAAACATTTTTTAGGTGATCAGCAAAGAGCTCTGATTTTCCATACGAAGTTTCCCATAGGAGTTATTAGGTTTTTGAAGTGGTGGTCGATAAATGATGAGGTTGTTGACTCTCTTACTAACCTTCCATAAGCAGTAATTAAAGAGATGAATTGGTTCCAAGCCTTGCAAGAAGTGTTGCATTTCTTGTTCTATTTGCTGCTGAATTAGATCTTTTAGTTCTTTAGTTAGTTTATTCAACTTGACTTATCATCAGGAGACCTAGTACGTTGCCATATTTTTCTTGCTTGTAATAATAACTAACTTGGCTTCTAACAGGCAAGTTAAGATAATGATACTTAAATGAATGTAATACCTACATGATGATAAGTTTATAAGGAATTTTTTGCATGCTTTTGGCACCCGCTATATTGTACAGGGTAAAGTTTTAAGAGATGTCACAAGTGTTCTGCCGTTCGGAACCGGCTAAAATAAGTAGGTCCCTTCTAATACTGTCCAAATTTAAGACGCACAACAGTAATGGAAGAGAAGCTCGGCCAATGAGCCCTTTGGGGCTTTAAGTGCCACATATATATATAAAGTTTTAAGAGCGATCGGATTTGATTAAACAAAAAAAAAAACACATACAATTTAGAGAAATGTATGAAATCTTTATTTGAGTCGATAGAACGACTATGTAATTCAATGTTTAAAGATGATTTCATGTATATGTTGACCGCGGCTGCGCCTCAAATGATTCATACGCAGGGTCCAGTTTTAGCATACTGTCTACAGCATATCGGCCGGTATCACACGAATAAATTCTTCAATATTGGCTTCCAGTGCGTAACCGTTGCGGGCTTATCGGTATAGACATGAGCCTTAACATAGCACCACCAAAAATAGTCTAAAGGCGTTAAATCGCACGATCTAGGTGGCCAATATACCGGCCTTAAACATGAAATAAACTGTTCACCGAACTCGCCTCGCAGTTGAGCCATTGTTTCGCGTGCTGTGTGGCATGTGACATGTCTTGTTGAAACCACATATCAGCCAAGTCCAGCTCTTCCATTTTGGACAAAAAAAAGTTTGTAATCATTGCATGGTCCAATGATGCCGCTGGCCCATAATCCACACCAAACAGTGCATTTTTCGAGATGCATTGGCAGTTCTTGCAATGCTTTTGGCTACTCTTCACACCAAATACTTTCATTTTGATTGTTCACACAGCCATACAACTACAAATGAGCTTTGACGCTGAACACAATTTTCCGATAAAAAAGTGGATCTTCATCCAACTTTGCCAGCGCCCATTCACCAAAAGTTAGCCGTTGTGGTAGGTCGTCGGTCTTCAATTCTTGCACCAGCTGTATTTTAAAAGGTTATACACCCAAAAAGTAACAGAGGCCAAATTGCTGCGAACGGCGCCGAATCGATAATTCACGATCATCAACAACACCGGAGGATACAGCTGTGATATTTTCCCGTGTCCGCACTCTACGCATGCGTGTTGGTGGTTCAGTAATAATAATGTTCAATAATATAAATTTGTTGCGATATTTAGTCCGAATAGCCGCCTCATATGTCCGCCCAAACTGACCATAAAATAGAACAAGTGCACGATGTACTTTCTTAACCGAACATGAATTTTGTTAATAATATTCAATAATCTGCAAGCGTTGTTCGTTTGTGAGTCGATTCATGGTTAAATTATACACCAAACTGAACATGTTTGACAGTAACATGTTACACGAAAAGAGCTGAGCTGCCAAAAACAGTGTTGCCAATACCAATTGTGTTTGTGTACAAAATATAATTTTTTAAGAACAACATAATGAAAAATAATGTGTTTACCATCAATGTGTCAACATTGAAAATTTATATTTAATAAATCGGAGCATTTTAAGAAACATATATAACAAAAAGTGTATTTGTACGTATGTACACTTAATGAAGTGTGATATAAACATATTTCATTTTTATGTATATTTCAATTTCAGTACAAATCAGAAATATATACAACATGCATATATACCAGTACCTTTACTTCTATATGTAAAGTGTTGCCGTTTCGGTCAATATTGGTAGTTTTATTTCGAAAATAATCATTTTGGTTAGAAAATAGCACATATAAATTAATTCAGATATAAACCAACTCTCTTAATTTCGCAAATATATGATACTCTGGGATACAATTTTCTTTAGTGGCAACACTGTATATGTACATTGAACTGCTGCTGCTGCTGCTGTGTGAGAAGCTGTCCAATCCAAAACAATAGAAACTTCATAAATGATATAAAAAAGGATCTTCATACATATTAAGTGGTCGTTATAAAACAAGTAGTGTATACATTCATGTAGTATCCAGGTGTTTCGTTCCCTTTTCATTTCATGTTTGTATTTGCATACTAACATATGCAATCATATAGTATAGCTCGGCAGCTGACCTCTTAATCTGCATAATTTGAGCAATACGTTAAACATATACAAAAACATATAGTAATTCTGTGTTGTTGGTAATGCACACACAATAAAAATTATTTGTTGATGACAAGAGGTAAAGTAATACATAGAAATGAAAAATATTAAACAAGACCCTTATGGTCAGTTTTAACGTTATGCATAAATGATCATTAATACAATCATACAAATTCTTATGTACGAATGTATGAATTTGAGAGTAAAGAAGAAATATTATACTTTTATCCAAGTTTTAAATAGAAATATGGATGGAGAACAAGAAGGAAGTAGGTAGTCGACATCTTAAAGTGTTAAATCTTCTAATGAAAGATCAAAAAACGTAACAAACCAGACTTTATGTGGGCATAATAACAAAGGAAAAATGAAAAAATAACAGGCCGTTATTACTGCAGATGCTCATGCTTTATTATTTCCATTTTCTGAAGGTCTTACTGTGTATATTTTCATATAACAAACATAGAACAAACATAAATTCATGTATGGCCAACATACTAGTAGTGCTCATATGTATATTTAGCATTTTTTATGTATAAATTATGCAAACATTGGAGCAAGCTACTATGAAAATAAAAAAGGAATGTATACAATAGGAATTTTAATTTAATTTATTGAAGTGTGTGTGTGCGAGTGTCTCTTATATTCAAAGTACTTACATAAGTATAGAATAAAAAAAAGCAGGAAAACAATTAAATACTATATATAGACGCGCATGTCTAGAATTTATATGTTTGTGTGTGTTGGGAAAAATCGATAGCGTTACTTTTCATAATTTCTTTTAACTTGTGTTCTAAATGAGGCGTTCGTGTTGTTTAGTTACCAACGTTCATTTTATTCTTTATTCGCTTTTAATATGCATACATTCAGGCTTGCGCTTACATAAAGGCGTCGAGTATCTACTATGTTGAGGGTTAAATTATTCGGTTGCCAAAAATTAGAAAAATCGTAGCGCAAAAAAAAAAAATGTACAAATAATTCTAAATAAATTTTCCTAGAAAACTACAGATCTAAAATTATTATGATTTCTCGAATTTTGATAAATATGTATTGCCACCACAAAAATACCCAGCAGCAAATTTGTCAAGACCTTGCCAACATAAGACATTATAGAACGGCTTTTAAGAAAGCGAAATACATATCTCAGTATCGCTGCATGCATACTACTTCCAGAAGACCTTCTCAAGAAGCGAAAAGGTAATGTTTTAAGTAAAGAAACTGAAACGAGCTGTACAAATACAAACACGATTTTCAATAGATTTGATTACAGTACACATCTAGAGAGCAATCTAATCAATTAATTGTTAGAGTGAAGGTACAAGCGTTGGCTTTGGAATCGGCAGATCGTGGGTTCAAATCCTGCCGGGGGTATCTTTTTTTATTTATGTATTTTTTTCATTTTGGAAATAATATATTTGACAAAAAATTCAAAAAATCTTTAATAATATTTTAATAATTATTTTTATAATCACTTTATTCAAAAATATTATACATAGTTTGGTGTGTGGTGGAACGGTAAAGTGCTAGCTTTGCGATCGGGAAACCCAGGTTAGAACCCAGAAACGATTGCGAGAGGAATTATTTTTGGTTTGTTTTTTGCAATGAATTAAAAAATGTTGGCATTACTAAAGTAGTTTTGGTTTTTGAATATGCGGAGGTGTTAATTGCTTTTAGTTATCTGGTGGACTGTTCCCTAATAATCCTTATTGCCAATGTATACCAAGAAATAAGTGGTGCCATGTCTTAACATTTTAAACATGTATTGTGAACTTTCCTTAACATTCTGTGCAAATTTTATGACATTTCGTGCAGTAGAAGCGAAAATATAGCGTATTAACTGACGGTAGGTTTTGTGTACCGGTAAAAAATGTATAAAGGACAAAGAATAAATATTAAATTTTGTGTTACAAATAATAAAAGTGTTACCGAAACGCTCCAAATGCTTCAAATTGTTTATGGTGATGATTGTTGATCCAGAACACAAGATTTTGAATGTCACCTACTACTTAAAGATGTGAATTGTGATGAACATTTAGGTCGATCATGTGATGCGATTAGTGATGAACATATTGAAAAAGTAAGTGATTTTGTGAAAGATTGCACAAAATCTTCCGTAAGATTTATGGAAATATGGAAATAGGAATAGCCAAAAGAGCATTTTAACTGAAAAAATTGGTTTACGGAAACTAAATTCGAAGTTCTTTAAACAAGGTTGAACAAATGATTAAAAATTATACCGAATTGAGCATTGCAAAAATATATTTGAACATGTTCGATGGGGTGAAAACTTTGAGAAACCGATAGTGACAGATTATGAGGTATGATGTTTCCAATATGATCTATAAGTTAAGTGTGAAGGTGCTGAATAGCGGTTACTAGACGAAGAAAACATGACTTCATTTAATGAAGTCAAAAACCAAAATAATGCTAATTTGTTTACGATTCGAAAAGACTTAGCCGTAATTGTTTGTTCCAAGCATCTACTTAATATGGCCCCCACGACTAAAATTCATTTGGTGACGAAAATAAATTGATACTATACCGCTCATTGATACGCTTGTTGTCTGTGCAAAACAATTAAGTTGATGGAGACTATTTCGAATAAAGTAAATGCTTTTTAGTTAAAATTACTTAATTTTTTAATGATTTTTATTCAACCAATCCGGATTATTTTGGGGCAAAATGTATACATAGTGTCAATGGACTTTAGAGGACTGGGCGAAGGTGATATGGTCAGATGAATCAAAAATAAAGCGTTTAAGCTCGGAAGGCCGAAAATGGGTTTGGAAAGCACCAGAAGAAGCACTGCAGCCTCATCACGTTAAACCAACATTGAAGTTTGGGGGTGGTTCCATCATTGGCCCCCGCAATCCCCTGACCTAAACTCTATATAACATCTCTGGAGCGTCCTAGCAAGGTCGATCGCAGGATATAGTTGCAACTTGGAGCAGCTTTGGGGGAAAGTGCGGAACGCTTGGCAGAATATTTCAACCGAAAAGTGTCAAAATTTAGTAGACAGCATACCTAGGCGTATTCAGGTGGTTTTGAAAGCAAAAGATTGATACACCAAATATTAAACTACTCATCAGTTCCACCTCCCAAGTTTGTAGGAAAACTCACAAGAGTGATCACTATATTTTAAGTCAAAGAAAAAATTAAATAAAAGGGACTAAAAGCAACAACTCAAAAACGCAGGATATAACGTTATTTAAGGTTATAAGCATTAAAACAACAATTCAAGCTTCTCAGTTTTGCTGCGCATTCTGTACAAGGAGCTTAAATTGGCTTGCCCTTATATCGTGATCGGTTTTGTGAGTCACAGTATATACTTATTTATATCGATAAGTTAAAATTCGCAAGTACTTAAAGTAGACATATATTGTACTTACGTATATATGAACTTATACACCTATGTATGAAATAAGGAGGTCATATCTACTATATATATGAACAACTTTTATATAACTTTAATCTTACAACACAGATGCTACGTAGTTAAATACATAGAAATGAAATACAATCGATGATTGGGTAAGAGAAGAGTCCAAAATCAAATTATTATTATATTATCTACATATGTTAAAATTAATTTATGAGTCCTATTAAAAGAGAAACACACATACTGCTTTATTGCGACAGCAAACACGCTTACGTTGAAAATATGTAAATATAAGAATTAACATAAATTACCCGCATGATAACCACCAACTGACTGACTGTCCTAAGGGTTAACGCCTAACAATTCGACAATGCAGTGGCACACGTCTGGACTGTGTATGTACATAATATAGCAATTAACGCCGAACAGACGTACAAACGCCAGTTGGGTCACGTTCCGGACCACTCGGAATTGTCGTTTTATTAATGTAAATACATTCATAAATTTTGTACACACTTCAATCTGAAGGGTTTGTATCCCATTTGAGAATAATTTTACTTTGCACACTCAACAATGCTCACAAAAAGATGAAACGAATGCATAAATAAAACTAGATATACGCGTATGTGTGTATACATGTATGTGTGGATTCGAAAAAAATGCGAACTTTTCACACGCTTTCCTTTTCGGAGTGAATATTGTGAACTGAACTCACTTAAAGGATGTGTTCATCACTAAACAAAGGTAAAAGGTTAACACAACAACTCAGTTGCAAATACTTGAAATCCTTAAGTTTTTTTAAAGGTATTTTAGTATACAGAGCACGAGCGAAAATAGCCCATTTTGGAATTTCATGTACGGAAGAAGACAACAAAGTAAAAGCAAAAGATAATAATGAATGAGCCATAAAAAGTACAATAAAAAAAATTTATATGTTATGTGGTTCCATTGAGCCCTTGCGTCTTTCTTTATTTTCTTTCAATACATAACTGTTAAATGCCATCCCTTAATCATATTGAAATATAAAAAAAAGAGACGAAATTGGAAATACAAAATAAGAGTAAATGCTTATCAATGCTTTATTATAGTAACCATTTAGTGGGGTTGTTCCATATTAGAATACTATATATGATGTCGCTTGTAATAGCGATATACTCTTTTTGGATTTACTTGTTTGGTTACTTGTTTTTTTGTTATTGTTTTTACTTCGCTTCACTGCAGTCAAATTGCTGTAAACATTACACTATCGGGTAACAATTATATGTTTGTTTATCCTCTTGCTTTGAGCAGCGTTAGTATTTTCTAACTTTCGCTTTACATATACGTAGTACTTATACGATAACCTGTTATTGTTCTTATTTATCTGATATCCTTTATTACGTATGTAAGAAATTAATTGTCTATATTCAAATGCTGTTCGAATATGCAATTTCATGCTCAGAAGCCTACATATATGTGCTAATATATTACATTACATTAAAATTGTAGACGAATTAGCCAGAAGCGGCTCTATATTTCATCGATATTGATGTACAAATAATTTCTATTTTCATAGCCAGCTACAAATTAATAAAAAATTAAATATTCATAATAGCAAAAAATAAAACAAAATAATAGATACTTGATGTCATTCGCTTCATCCAATTTATGAGTTTTTTATGACTTAGGGTCAGGTTCTCAGTGCAAGTTTAACTTTATTTGTCGTTTAAACTAAATTTAAACGCCAAATCTAGTTTGGATAAACTAAGTTTGATAAACTGTCTGTTCTTGCACTCCAGTATAAGGAAGGTCCACAACGGAAGGAAAAAAACAAAGGGATAATCATAGTGTTCGGAGCAGACAAAGGAATTAATGACTGTGACTTTTTTGACCGGAGCGCAGGGCACACTCCCTCCAATATATAAACCAAATGGTTAGGTGATCTATTGTATATTTTGTATTCAAATATTTTGATTGAAAACATTTTAGCAATAATGTTAAAAAATATTTTTTCATCTAAAATAAATTTTCACATCAAAACTTTCAGGAAAATTGTTTGGATTAAGTCAGATTTATATTGGTATAAAAACATAACTTTTCGATCGTTCTGAAGCAAAACACTGAAAAATTTGTTATATGAACTAAAGCAACTATTTTTCAATAGATCCAAAATATTTTAATTTAAAGTTGAACGATGTGATGGACCAAATCTACTTTTTTGTGGGGATCTCAAGGCAAATTTATTCATATGTCTCTTTAACAAACTATTTTGTTTCTGAAACGTTTTTTTTTAATCTAAAATAATTAACTAAATTATTGTAAAGATTCAAAGATTCAAAATTGATTTCGATGGTAGCGAACTTACTTAGCGAAAACTAACTTTATAGTGTCTTGTTTCAGAGAGATCGAAAATTTCTACTTTCTACGTTGATCAAATTAAAGCTTGCGCCAATCTATATAACTTTCGTGAACAATATTTTGTCCTACTTCGACAAATGCATGGTGCAAAGATATTCCGTACCACGTAATATTTTTTAACGTAAACTAAATTTTTAGTATAATTATTTATTTCAGATATCATGAAATAGCTTTTTATCTCAAATAATTAATTGCTTGATTGGCAATTATGTATCATTAATCGACTTTATTAGTAGTGCAGTTATCACATCAGGTATGTTCATGCGGCACTTTAGTTTCTGTGTATTTTCTAACTAAAACAAATGTTGAGGAGCTAAAGACAGCAGCGTTCAAAGAAAAACTTAATTTTTTTTTTATTAAACATAAATCATTATAATTTCTTAAGAAGCTATAACATAAATATGTAAATCATAATGCAACTAGTAATTACAATCTAACAAGCAATTTTCATCTGGTTAAAAATACAGTGATATTTGTAAGGATCCATATTGGGTGTCATTTTTATCTTCGATACATAGCAAGGTCTCTAGGTTTAATGCGATTCAATCGACGCAAGGTATCTTCATACCTTACGAGTTTTAGGATTTCTTCATTAGAGTGCTGATTTAATTATATCTGATACTGTTTGTTGTTTTCTCACTCTCTCTCTCAATTCTTTTTTTGGCATAACGGTATCAAGGATTTTTAAAATTTGTTTGTCCAACGGTTTGAATTCAATTGACGTTGAACACTGGAATGGATAATCCATTCATTTTCATTTGTAATCTGAAATATATTTACAATCATATACGATTTTTATTTAAAATGTGCCTAGCTCATAAGAATGGCGCCTATCGCAACAAATTGAAAATTGACTGTGCAAATTATGAAAATGAAAATGAATTGTGCAATCATTTCTGCATAGTTTTATTGTCTAATAGCAAACCTTTGAATGACCTTCATGATTATAATCATCAAGAGTTTACTAATTTATGACTTTTGGCGATTGTTGTGTGTTCTTCTTTCCATAGTAGAGGGAAGGTAACAAACCTGTTTAAAATTTTCATGTGAAACTTCAATTACAATATATATAATTTATTCAAAATCTTACAATGCTTGAGAAACGTTGGTTATTCATTTCAACATTTGTTTAACAATGAATTTATGTGAAGAAAAAAGGATGATAAATTTTTTTAAATGACCCTTTATTTGGAAAGGTTTAACTGAAAAGCATATGTGAATTGTATGCCTATTATATATGTTTTACTCCCTTCCCTATACTTCATATTGAGTATAATGCTTAGACTGAAAATAATATATTTATATATTTCCTGTATTTTCAAAAACAGAAACAAATTAAATGCCATATTGTACAATACGTTACTACAACAAAATACATTATTATGTGAACGTTGGTTTTACTTAAATAAAACATATGAATTTAGGGTTATAAATTACATGAACATATGTAAGTACAATATATAAATACATACTCACTGCCCAGTACATAATTAACGCATTACTTAGTGTAGTTGAATTTTACCTAAAAAAAGAAAAGAAAAAAGAAAGAAACCATAAAATTACTAAATGATTTCTAAATGTGTTTTTCAATATGGAATAAAGGATTATAAAAGCATTGATTTATATCTATGTATTATTTATATTATACCTATAGCTATTGCCATTTCTTACTGAAAGTTAGAGTACGTTCTCTTTATTAATAAAATGATTTTATTCTGAAATGTAGCCTCCATCACGTTTAGTAAAATTCTAGAGGCATCGATAATGATGTTACTTAAAGGTACACCATATATTTTGTACGTTGAACGTACAACAAATCTATGAAAAAATACCGATGAAACCATAGTTAACTCTTGGTCGTCAACAGGGGAAATCACATGTAACACTTTAGTGTACGTGTCGTAACTGCATGTACTAAGGTAGTACAAATATATCCACCTTGTAGGGGCGGCTAGAAAGAGGATCCAGTCATGTCGGTCATGCCTCTGCTGTGAGTGCTGGCTAATTATAGTTCTTTAGAGAGATGCATTAATCTCTTAAATCAAACACCCCATTCCCTGTATGCCTGGCCGCAGAGGAATCTCGATTGGATACATGGCGCTCTCTAGTATCAATGTAGGATTCATTTTGCTTTACCAAGGGTGACCACCATTTCTAACATCCATCATCCAGTCAGATATTTTTTCCCGCCAGCTGCAGTAGAACTGATGATTTTTGAGAAAATTGTACGCTGAACAAATTATCGACCAGATATTGGAATGTGTGACAACGGGTACCTCAAGGCAATGTGCTGCGCTTTCCAATCATAATGAGCAACGAGTCAATTCGAATACTAGCTGAGCGGAAGTTTAACCTAACTGACAGTTTCAGCTATATAAATCCTCCGATTGATCCAATTGTGACAAGGAAGTTAAGTCCTTAGGCATACTCCCGAATTTATATTTTTATATACATCTATACATATGTACACCTACATGTAGCTACATTCTATGTAGGTAGAATAAGCCTTTTTCGAGAAAGCTTAGTGTCTAATATTTGAGAACCTCAGTATCTTTTCAGTATAGAGCTTATGAGATTACTTATTTTTGGATGAATAGTGTTCTCAATACTTTATTCATAATTAAGGCGAAACGTATTTTGTGGACTTCTTTTGTATTGGTATTATGCTAGTTTCTTCCGAAAGAAATGCTTTTAATCAGTTAGTTCTTATTGGTAAAAGGCATTGTGTATCGATATATGTTTATACCTACACAAGTCCATAGGTATATTTATTTTGGTCAGATGTTTGTAATCACTTGAAGGAAACTCTGGAAATATAGAGAAGTGTATGTATATATTCTGTCTGTCCGTCAGTCTTTCTGTAACTTGACTGGTTTGCACGATAACTTGAAGAAATATTCACATAAAATATAATGTGGCTCCAATACAAGGTCATTGCCACAATGGGGCGAATCACATCCAATATTTTACATACAACATATGGAGGCGGTCCCAGAACTACCCGACCTAACAAAGAAAACACAACAAATTTGGGAAAATATTTCTTTATGTTTCAACATAATCTTAGATGGAATTGTCTTCACCTTCTTTGGACATGATTCTCCCCTTTCAGTCCACTGTTTTGACTGCTCCTTTGTCTCAGGTGTGAAGTGGTGGACCCATGTCTCATCCATGGTTACGAATCGACACAAAAACTCGGCTGTGAAACATCGCCAAACACTCTATAGAAACATTTTAACGACGTTGTTTTTGTGGGACCGCCCTCGTACGCATTGAATTATGTGTAGGATAGAATCGGTCGGCCCAGCTTGGCTTTTAGGCAATTGTTAATCACTTTTAACGACTTTTTTGGCCCTCATGAAATCCTTCAATTATAGTATTTATTTATTTTGGAAAATAAAATAAAAAAATAAATATGTGGCCACATAAAGCCCCAAAGGGCTCATTAGCCGAGCTTCTCTTCCATTACTGTTGTGCGTCTTAAATTTTGGACAATATTAGAAGGGACCTACTTATTTTAGCCGGTTCCGAACGGCAGAACACTTGTGACATCACTTTTTCTGAGCTTTGTCATAGAGTTCTTTAAGAAGCTTTTTCATGGCAAGTTGTTACTGTCGGAAGAATTGCCAATTGCTTGCCGACAGGTGGGTACCGTTCGAAAGAAAAATCTTATCGATATTAAATTTGTTATGCATCAGCCGGGGATTGAACCACGACCTACAGATCAGAAGGCGAACACACTAACCACTGAGCTACGGCACCCACAATACGACACATAATTTGTCTACGATTTGCAATAATAATTCAAAAGCAAGGTTCTCGTTAAATATTGCCACTACATCAGATCCAGTGTATACGTATTGCTGTTTTAATTGTTTTAACTTTCTTTTGTTTTAATTGCTCAGAAATTTTGTTGTAATTGCTAGAACAACATTTCCAAAACGAGCACTAATAATCTCAGAAGCTCTGTAGCTCTGATAGTTACCCATGTTTTCTACAATACTGTAATCAAGAAGCCAAATCCTGGAAAAAAAACCAAGAAAAACAGATCGACACACATCATCTAATCGTCGATTATAAAGCCACTTTCGACAGTCCGGTAAGGAATTACCTCTACACAACTATTTCTTAATTTGGTATACCTGCAAAACTCATTCGACTTTGCAGAATGACACAGCTTAACTCTCGTTGTGCAGTGCAAATTGGAGAAAATTATACTAACATAATGGCACTATCTTCAACAAAAGTGTGCTGACGTATGCCGACGATATTGACATAATCCGTATCAACTCGCGAGCAGTCAGTGCAGCATTCTCTGAATTGGAACGAGAGTCACGTCGAATGGGTCTTACGGTGAACGAAGGCAAGACGAAGTACCTAGTATCAATAAAGAAAGAGTCCGGGCGTCTTGGACAACACATATTAATAAAATATTTAATAGGCACTATACATCTGCTGGATATATCCAAAAGTGGCTTCAATACATCCATTTATTTTGAGTACTGCTTACTCTATTTACACTCAAAAAGTAATATGGATAAGTAAGTGGTCAGAGCCAATAAGTACAAGTTGAGAATAGGAAACATATATTGAGTACAATAAGTATTGTGCCACCAAGTGCACCAAGTACTGCTGTTACCAAATCAAAATAAAATCAAACCAAATCAAATACTCACATTGAATTTGAATTTTATGGACTTTATTCGATAGAATTTTAATGTTAGTGTACTGCATATCCCTATCTTCATTCCATGTTTATCTAAATAATTCATGTATTGTAAATTAATACGCAGAAACATGAAATAGGTACTTAGTATACTTGTAATACTCGTCCCATATGTTACCATTTTCGCTACACTTACCTGATCGAGTAAGTGGAAGTGTGTGAAATAACGAATTGGATATGGATGTAAACTGCAGCGAGAGCAACCAAGTACTGATATTACCCATTGCATACACATTACATTACATACACTGAAACGAAAATATTTGTAGACATACGAGAATAAAAAATTAATGTATGGCTCCCCACACTGGCTGTTCACTGCAACCCCGCTTGGTTTGGACCAAGGCTTCGAAATTCCTTTTCGGATATTGTGATGTAGAGGCCAATCTTTGGTTCAAATTTGTGCGTGAACTTTAATTTTACATTGGAATCACACGTAATTTGAGTAAAATCAATAATTTCCAGGCACTTGAGACTTGCTGAGCGGGAAATAATTCTCATCACATTTGTTGTCATTACTTCGAAGCATCCATCGGCATTGTTTCGTCGGGGGAGTTTTTCTGTGACCTAAATTTTGGTGGTGCTTTTTTTTGTATATATAATTGCAAATATAGTTTTGACGACATTTTTTTTTGTCGTATTGGCTTATGCAATTCTTATTGTTAAATTTAGATTTAAGGTTAGATAATACCTTTTTAGTCGTTATTAAAGGAATTCTTCCACTTCCACGTAAAGAAGCTTTGAGCACCTTCGTTTGCCATAGCAATGACAAAAATTTACGCCTGTTCTGTTCTATACTTGTAGAATTACAGTAATTTGAAAAGTCTCAATTATTGTCATCACCTGTTAAGAACCATGTCATTGTAATGTACTAGCTAAATTAATATCAGCATGTATAGTATTCATGAAAACAGAATTTATATATTATTAAATTATTCTAAAATGAAACAACAATAACAATAATAAATTATTCTAAAATGAAATAACAATAATAATCCGTGTGGAGTTGTTGGTACCCCCTCCGGCGCGTCCCCAGGTTACGGATAGGGGAATGCTCCGTACGTCGGCACCTGTTCAGATATAATCTTAGTAGATATCGACATGTAGGGTAGGTGATAAATGAAATACCACCCGCAGACCAAAAACCAACATCCTAGATGGCCGATGAACAACTAAGCGTCCCAGGGAGTAGGGTGCAAATAATATGAGCCAAAACCTAAAGTTGATATTTTCATCGGGCTGGTAGACGGTAAACAAAGCCTTTAAATATACATAATGAACCAATTAGCGAGAAGCTCGGATAATAATGACATCTCTGGTGCATCTTCAACAGAACGATCCACTAGACCGTTCCAATCAAGGGATGTCTCTATAAACAACACCAATGGAACAAACCAAAATACAGCACCAATGTTTGCAAGTGACCGACATGCACCCCACAATGTAGTCCTCACGCAGTCTGGAAGAGTAAGACAACGCACAAAATGGACAATAAAAATGATTGAAGACTTACTACGCATTTATGATATGGTAACTATCCAAGAAGCACAGAAGACGAGTTATAGAAACCGCGTACACCAAGAATTCTCAAATAACTGCCACTGAACAACGATTGTCAGACCAAATAAAAGTAATCTGCAGAAACAATTTAGTACCAATAAAACAATAAAACAATAGAATGTTCAGAACAAATGAGGCCTTTTATCGTAAAATCTCTATGAATAAAAATGATGGAAGCGATGATAACATACCAACCGCGCAAGAAACTAAAAATTAGTGGTCATCGATTTGGTCTAAAGATGCAAGTCATAATCGATGGGCTAATTGGATAGCAAGAGAATATGAAAGATAAGAACACCTACCGCAAATGACAGATTACCAAATAACAATTGAACAACTACAAAATATAATTGGTAAAACATAAAAACAGTTGGAAATCACCAGGTCCGGACAATATGCAAAACTTTTGGCTGAAGCGCTCTTTACAGCGACTCACCAAAAACTAACACATCTCATTAATGAGCGCATTTCTGACCCGAAGAATTTTCCCAACATCTTTACCAATAGTGTCACCTATCTACTATCGAAGGGAAATGGCTTCAATAGCCAACCGGCAAATGGTCGTCCAATTACTTGCCTACCAACAATTTATAAACTTATAACAACATGCATTAATAAATTAATATACAGTCATACCACAAATAACAACATCTAATTTGAAGAGCAGAAGGGATGCTGCCAAAATGCAAAAGGCTGCAAGAATCAACCAAGTAGGACTGAAATAAACAACAAGAAAACACAGAAATTTATTTGATGTTACATTGACTACCAAAAGGCTTTTGACAATGTAGCGCACATTTGGCTCATGGTGACGCTGGATATTTACAAAATCCATCCTAAAATAAGAGTTTTTAAGAAAAATAATGTGACACTGGGAAACAAGTATACACATAAGAATTGCGTCGCAACAACATCAAACGAACAATATTAACATCAAATGTGGCATTTTCCAAGGAGACTGTTTATCTGCGTTATGGTTTTGTTAAGCACTTATATATAGAATTCAAAGGTAGATTGCATAAAATTGCGAAAACAAATGTAATCGGGAAATGGACAAAAACCGATTATGGTCACTGCAGTGGACCATAAGAACAACTCTTACAAAATATAAGTTTCACCACCCAAATTCATGCTGGTTACGAAAGAATGGTTACGCCACGAAAACAATGAGGAAGAGGCCTGATAGATTTACAAATATTGCATGATAATCAAATTGAATGGCTGAGAACATATTTCCACCAGAACTGCGAAAACTCCACCTTAATACGCACTATCACGGAAATCGATTGTAACTTCACACCATTGAACCTATCTGGAGGCTTTGAAAGACTAGCAGAAAACCTAACAGCATTAATGCAAAACTGGGCAATTAAATCTATGCATGGCAGACATTATAGAGCCATAAACAGCAGCGATGTTGACAAGAAACGTCATACAAATGGCTGACAAATGCCGACTTATACGCAGAAACTGAAGCATTCATGATTGTCATTCAGGATAGAGGGAACAGGGAATGGAAAATGATAACTGTAGAAGGTGTGGAGCACAATCAGAAACGTTGGTACACATTACGTCGGTGTGCAACAACATGGCACCAATTGATTACACAAGAAGACACAACAACGTAGTGCTTATAAACAACACCTTATTATAAATACAATCCACATCCTGTGATTGAGAATGCAAATGCAGAAGTCTACTAAGATCGAACGATCTATACTGAGCACACTCAAATCCATAACCGACCGGACATCACAATAATAGACAATCGACATCGCTATCCCTGCAACAAATAACATCGGCAGATCAAATAACGAAAAAAAAATCAAAATACTTAGAACTGGCACTAGAAATGAGAAGCATTTGGAGCTTGAGCGACATAACAATAATACCAATGATTATCTGTGTTGAAGATGTAGCTCATAAACTCATGGAGGATAACATCAGAACATTAGGACTACCCCCATAGATTTTTGATCAAATGCAGAAATCAGCAATCTTGAATACTTGCAAGCTAAATACTTTTATATAGCATACCTTATATAGGATTAAGATCCCCAAATATAACGTAAATTGACCCTTAAAGGAAATTTAAAAAATAATAATAATAATAATAATAATAATAATAATAATAATAATAATGCATGATCGATATACAGACGTCCACCCATTGGCGGAAGAGTGGTAGATTATTATCCGAGACTGAGGGGTTCATGCTGGCGATATAAGACCAGGTGATACTAACTAGGATCTATCAGAAATATATTTTGAAAGATCCGTATCAACTGACAGCCGGATGCCCGATTCTAGCTGCCACGGCATACAAGCAGAGGCACGACAACATGGGGAAAATAGTTTATAAAATATTTTCCAAATTGTACGGTTTTACTGCAATCGAAGATGAGACACCATACTACTCGTACGACCCCCCAAATGTGGTGTAAAATATCAGCTGCGTGATATATTGGGACAGAACTATATTAACGAAGAGAACAATCCTATGCAACCGTGCAGACATTTTCATCCATTACAAAAAATTAAAGGAGGCGATAATTGTTGACTTCGCATCCAGACTAAAATCCAGAAATATGCTGCGCTGGGAGCTGAACTACGAAATGTATGGGGTTGTAGCGATACTAAATTAATTCCCATTATTGTATCAATTACCAGTCTGGTGCAAAAACCGACATTATCTAGTCTACAAAGTCCAGAGAAAGCAATATATGATATGCAGAAGACAGTAATATTAAACAGCTGTAGAATAGTTAGACATTTTTTAAATAATTAAATAATTTAATAAATTTATATTTAAAGATTTGTTATACAAGTTATTTATTTGGATAGAAAAAAAACTAAGAGCCAATGTGGTTTGCAATCGTTATTGCCATGTATAGTAAATTGACCCCGTTTCGCGCGGTTTTTCGAGGTGGAGGAGGCCGTGGGATAATAATAGTAGTAATACAATCACTACAACGAAACATAAGAACAATCTCCACAATATATAAGTTGTGGAAGAAGAGGCCTGATAGATTTGTAAACACTACACGATGATCAAATTGAATCATTGAAGATATATTTCCACCAAAAATGCGAAACCATCACATTGATACGCACTATTACGGAAATTGACCATAACTACACCCCACTAAATCTGTCTGGTAGTTTTGAAAGACGAGCGAAAGACTACATTACAAAAATGCAAAAATACATCATCAAAGAAGAAAGAATGGAAAATGACAACTGCAGGACGCGTGGAGTAAATCATGTCGGAATGCAACAGCAAGGCACCAAATGATTATACATGAAAACATAACAACCTAGTGAAAATCATACATCAGAGAGTCTTGAAAATGAATATGTCAAAGTTTACTATGATCGTACAATTTATACTGAACTGAATTGAATTTATATTTCAATTGTGAATAGCAAACTCAAGAAAGGTATATATAAGAATGACATCAAAACTTTAGGACTACCTCCTTGTACGATTAAGCAAATACAGAAATCAGCTATCTTGGATACCTGCCATATAATAAGAGGCAGATTAAATTAAAATTAAATACTCTATATATAGCACATATTATATTTTGTATAGTATTAATATCCTCAAAATTTAGTGGAATTTAACCCTTAAAGAGATTCAATGAATAATAATAATAATAATAATAATATGATAGTAATAATAATAACACTATGCAACATGAGAAAAAGGGCAGAAAAAAGTTTACGTGTCTCAAAATTGAAAAAGTGTTAAATAGGTATTTATCGTAAAACACAACGTACCACAACGCCGGCCAAAGCTACACGAGTTCATATAGCTGTTAATGAAACAGGTTGCTTACGTACGATATTCAATATTAGGAAGACAGCTATCGTCTTCAGTTAGCGAAAACTCTCGATTTAGTCAATCTGATAAGAACAAATTTGGTTCATTTGTATAAATCCAAAAAAAGTTGCTTCAGCTCGAAAAACTATGTAATGATCTCAAAAAAGAGAATGATCTACTTAAAAACGAAAACGCTAACCTCAAGAAAGGAAAAGTGGCAAATGCAAGCATTACAAATCATGGTAATATGAATCATCAAACCTATGAAACAGATGAAGAAGAACTTACACTAGAAACAGACTGGATTAAAAAAAACAGGCCAAACAAAAAACGAAAAGCAGAGTCTTCACCAGAGGTAGTCAATAATGTTGAAAATCCTCTTGAGAAAAAGAGGAGCGAATTGCGACCTCCATCAATTATGGTGTCCAATATGGAAAAATACCAGGAACTAGAAAGTTTCATCAGAAAAAATGTAAAAAACAATTTCGCAATTCACTTGCTCACAAGTAATGGCTCCCAAAAAATTAATGTATTCAACGGTGATGATTACAGAATCCTCATCAAGGCTTTACCTGATTCGGGTTTAAGCTGGCACTCACTTACTTACTTATGTGGCCATAACAACCGAATATCGATTTAGGCCGAAAATAACATGCTTCGCCAGCCATCTCTGTTCTTCGCTATCTGGCGCCAGTTAGAAATTCCAAGCGCCGTCAGGTTCTCCAGTACTTGGTCTTTCCACCGGAGGTTAGGTCTTCCTCTTCTGCGTCGTCCTAAAGCGGGCTCCGAATATAACACCTTCTTAGCTGGAGCGTGTTCTTCCATTCGCTCGACATGACCTAGCCAGCGCAGCCGCTGGATTTTTATCCGCTTTACTATGTCAATATCGGCATACAGCTCGTACAGCTCATGGTTGTACCTTATTCGGTACTCGCCACCAACGCAAATAGGTCTTAAGACCTCGCGTAGGACTTTTCTCTCGAAAACTCCAAGCATCGGAGGTGGAAATTGTTCAGGCTTCAGCGCCATATGTTAGGACAGGAGCTGATGAGAGACTTGTAGAGTGTAGTTTTCGTTCTTCGGGCTCGACTTCTCAATTGCTTACTCAGTCCAAAGTAACACTTTTTAGCAAGAGTTATTCTACGCATGATTTCCGGGCTGACGTCATTACAGTTGTTGATGCTGGTTCCAAGATAGACAAAGTCCCTTACTACTTCAAAAGCGTAGTTGTCAACAGTGACGTGCTGTCTAAGACGCCGGGACTCTTTGTTTGTTGACACTAGATACTTCGTCTTGCCCTCGTTCACCGTGAGACCCATCCGACGCGACTCTCTTTCCAACTCTGAGAATGCTGCACTGATTGCTCGCGTGTTCATGCCGACTATGTCAATATCGTCGGAATACGCTAACAGCATGACACTTTTGTTGAAGATAGTGCCATTATGTCGTAGATCAGCTGCTCGTATTATTTTCTCCATAATAAGATTGAAGAAGTCGCACGATAACGAATCACCTTGTCTGAAACCCCGTTCGGTATTAAACGATGCGGAGAGGTCCTTCCCAATTTTCACTGCACAACGGGAGTTATGCAGTGTCATTCTACAAAGTCGAATGAGCTTTGCAGGAATACCGAACTCAGACATTGTTGCGTAGAGGTAATCCCTTACCGGACTGTTGAAAGCGGCTTTATAATCAACAAATAGGTGGTGTGTGTCGATCTGTTTTTCTTGGGTCTTCTCCAGGATTTGGCGCAGTGTGAAAATTTGGTCGATGGTAGATTTACCAGATCTGAAGCCACACTGATAAGGTCCGATCAGGTTGTGGAGCATGGGCTTCAATCTTTCACACAATACGCTCGATAGGACCTTGTATGCGATACTCAGGAGACTTATTCCACGGTAGTTGGAGCAAATTGTGGGGTCTCCTCTTTTATGTACAGGACGGAGAACACTGAGCCTCCAATCATTAGGCATGCTTTCATCCGACCATATTCTGCTTATGAGCTGGTGCATGCAGGCGAGCAGCTCATCGCCTCCGGTCTTAAACAACTCGGCAGGCAGGCCATCAGCACCTGCAGCTTTGTTGTTCTTCAGCCTTAAATTGGCCGTTTCAACCTCGTCATAGTCGGGTGGTGGAACATCAACACCATCATCTGTAATCGGGGTTATTGGGCAATCCTCTCTACTGGCGGAATCGTTCGTAGCATCGCCATTCAGTAACGTGGAGAGGTGTTCCCTCCATAAGCTCAGTACACTCTGGACATCTGTAACCAGATTCCCATTTCCATCACGACAAGAAGAGGCCCCGGGATTTAAACCGCCACTTAGGCGCTTGATCTTTTCGAAGAATTTTCGAGTCTCATTCTTGTCGGTACACATTTCTATCTCCTCACACTCGCGTCTATCTTGTTCTCTTTTCTTACGCCTGAAAAGACGTCTCTCTGCACTCCTTTTTTCTCTGTACTGCTCCTTAACAGCTCGCGTTGCACCTGCCCGCAGGGTTCTTCTGTAGGCGGCGTATTTCTCTGCGGTAGCGTCGCGACACCTGATCATACCACTCATTCCTCAGAGGCCGGTAATAACCGCTTACCTCCTCGGCAGCAATAGTCATGGAGTGGGATATGTGTGTCCACCGTGCGCATGTATCATCCAGTGGGGGAGTGTTCTGCATAAGCAGATCGGATAGTCGAGTGGAAAATGCATCTGCTGTCTCTGGTGATTGCAGCTTACTGACGTCGAGCTTTCTCTGTGTGGGACTTCTCTTGTTATTTGCGACACATAAACGTGTGCGCACCTTAGCTGCAACAAGGTAGTGATCCGAGTCCATGTTGGAACCACGGATCGATTTCACGTCCATCACACTGGAAGCATGCCTTCCGTCAATCACCACATGATTAATTTGGTTTCATGTACGTTGATCTGGAGACAGCCATGTCGCTTTGTGGATGTCGAGATGCTGGAATCTGGTACCACCAATTACCATGTTTCGTGCTGCGGCGAAGTCGATCAGCCTCATTCCGTTAGCGGAGGTGTTCTGGTGGAGGCTGAATTTTCCGACAGTTGGACCAAAGGTACCTTCCTTGCCCACCCTGGCATTAAAGTCGCCAAGCACGATTTTGATATCGTGGCGGGGGCAGCGGTCGTAAGCTTCTTCGAGGCGCTGAAAGAAGCTCTCCTTGGTCACATTGTCCTTCTCATCCGTCGGAGCGTGGACACATATAAGGTTGATGTTGAAAAATTTTGCCTTGATGCGGATTGTGGCCAGCCGTTTGTTCACAGGCGTGAACTGTGAGACAAGATGTCGTAGTCTCTTGCTGACCAAAAATCCACATCCTAATTCGTGTCTTTCAGCATGGCAACTGTAGTAAATGTCACAGGACGCTCTTTTGGAGCAGCCCTGTCCCGTCGATCGCATTTCCTGGAGGGCGGTGATGTCAGCTCTGTATTTTTCGAGGACATCAACCAGCTGGATAGAGGCACCCTCCTTATAAAGGGTCCGGACATTCCAGGTGCATATCCGTAAATCATGGTCCTTTTTTCGTTTGCGGGGGTAATCAACAAAGGGGGTAGTCCGTTTCCGAGGCATTTTTATATTGTTCACTGGGCAAATTTTTTTATGTGGCGGGTCCCAAACCCAACGCACAACCTCTAACCGAGGAGATTTTCGCCACTCACTTCAGCCGCTTCCCAGCGGGTGCCAGGACGACGTTGCCCGGTGGTTGCCACATGGAGGGCCCCCATTAATAATAATGAAGACGCCATCACATAGTAAGCAGAGCAAGCTACATGACTACCACTCATTAACAAATAAAGGTATCATCACATAGCGCTCAGATCAAACTGCATGACAGCCAGTGAGTTGACTTGCAATGAGTGCAACAAGGATTATGCTAGCCCCATCCGGTTGAGGCAATTAGACACGTTACCTTGTGAAAACACCACCAGACCACCCAATACAATACAATATTACAATACTACAATACTACAATACAATATTAAAAAACAAGTTCTAAACAATTTAAATAATGCTATTCCCAAAACGTTATAGTATTTATGGATTTATGGAGTAGTCTAACAGCAATATAAAATTCATTCTATTTTTTATTATAATAAGCTGGCGCACCTTAAAACGTGGTCAGACGAAGATAGAACTTTGTCAGGTCTATTAGCTTATATAAAATTGACTTCTTACCGTTACTCCACTTCAACTAAATAAAATAAAAATCTCCATACAAAATCACTCCACCTTAATGTAGATGTATATGTAAAAGCATTTATAATTATCGTTTTATATCATAAGATGAAATAATAATAATAAGAACACAACATGTAGACACACAAATTATTGTTGCGGTGCTATTTATAATATTAAATATTTTGCAGAGCGAATTTCATTCACTTTCATCAGCAACAACCTATACATATTGGAAAGAGAGAACGAAATCACTAAAAATACCTACAAGCGAATTCGTGAGGCATCACACAAGTAAGTATACTTATGTACCCAGTAGCAAAAGGTAACATATAGTATATGAGTTGGTAATAGCTTAAGTGAGGGATAATAAATAAAAATTAACTCTTTCAGTATATTTCTCCAATGTAATGCATAAAAATTATTATATTTGCTTTGTTTTTGTTACTGGTTTGCAAAAACAGTTTTGTAAAGGCAGTCTGCTCATCTTTTCATATTTGTTCCATTGAAATTTGTCAGAGCTGCTCAATTATATGTGATTTAATGCGAAGAAACAAACGTGTTGAAATAATTTCTGTGAATTCTATTTTGCGAAATTTTAGAAAAATTGAAGTTTGGTAAATAACTATATTATTGCTCTGTTATCTGCTATAATTGCGTTATTTGCTGTGTAAAAAAATATTTTTTTTTATCTTTTAAAATGTTCTACCGAAAGAGTTAATTTAGGAAATTCAGGACTGAAAAACTCGCATACCTTAGGAAATAAGTCGAACAGTTGTGCGCATTGCTGACTCATATACGAAGAAATATGAGTCGTTCAGTTGTGTGTCCAACTCATATATTATTATTTTTTATTTTAAATAAGACACAAACAAAATAGAAAAGTTAAACTAAATTACAGTAATTTAAAAAATAAATTCAAATTAAATATTTTTATGCCGCTTTATTGAAACTTCAAATATGTAAAAGATACTACATACTACTATGAAAAAGAAGAATTCAATACATTAACTAAAGAACTATCGCTATCTTGCAGAGGTAACGGTTGTCAAACACAAAAAAAAAAATTATTTTTTTAAGAAACGAACAAGAACAAAGATTATTCGCCTTTAAATAATCAACGTGCAACCTATTATCAATTCCCTTACTTTTTCTCTAGTGAATTTCATTACTAGTGCGTATATTTACAACACTATACATGCATATATTTTTGAATAATCCAACTGAACGATTTAAATTCCCTAATTTTACTACCCATATTTTTTATTGTCGGCCGGCTGTCATTTAGTCAAGAATAAATACAGCATGACAATAAGCGCTTGTAAAGTGCAAATGTCATGCACTCACGGTAAATTGTACATATTTAATACGACTTCTGCATATTTGCAGACAAATGCATAAGAGAATGTAAGAATGCAGACAAGCGACCTGAAGGTCTGAAATCTGTTGAAAATGCTGTTGTCACTGAAAAAATGTTGAGCAAGTATTTGAAATGTATTGATGATGACAAATAGGTAGTGTGAGTGATGTCGATTAGTCCTTGTATATATTTATACAGTGAGTTAGAACAAAATAAGAGTTTGACCAGCAAACATTAGGTGTAATAAAAGGAAATCCATTATTTTTGCATTAAATTGAAGGTTTTATTTATTTAAATGGTTCCAAATGGTTTTTTGTGTAATGTTTAGCTCTTGGGCAATAGAAACAGATATCGATATTTTCGACAATTGGCCTTGCATCTTTGACATTAAAATTACCGGAACGGAAACTAAAATTGCACGTCATTGGCAGTTACAGTATCAGGACCATAAACACTATTCACATTTTCAGCCGTCTGGGTTGCGTTTTCGCCTTTATCGAAGAAAAACTGTAAAATATGACGTATTTTCTCTTTACTGGTGTCCATCTTTGACGCGTACTCAAACAATACTGAGTCAAGCAATCACAAAACTGCCTAAAAAATTTATTTAGTACGAAATTCTATCTTTCTAATGACATCTAGCGTAATCCAATGGGACTTCGGACAACGCTAGATACAGATTACTAAAGCCATCTATTGGAAAAATAGTGGATTACTTCTTACTACACCTTATATATATATAGCCACAAATTGGCAATAGAACTAGTTGCAAAATATGCAGATATAATCAGTTGATAACGTAAATTAAAGATTTTTTGTAACTGTTGAACGAGCTACTCTAAAAAATGACTTCAACTATTTGAAAGTAGCTGATTTCTGGTTAAACGTATCGCATTGGGAGTTAGTTTGCTGTGCAAAACTCCTTAATACTTTTGGATTTTATAAGCGAAGCAATCGAGTTAACCATTCTTAGAGCGTTCGAGTTCGGACCCGAACATTTAGGCCTGTTTCGCCATAAACTGAACTACAGAATGTAACCTTAAAAAATATACCGTGTATATATCTATCTCCTTATATTAGCCGATTCCTAACGGCACACTCCTTATGACATCACCTTTTCTTAACTTTGTCATAGAGCTATTTTAGAAACTTTTTCATGGGAAATTGTTGAATTGTCTACGCTTTTGCCTTCATGGAGTTGGTGATACAGTGTTTCGAATAGCTGCATTGAATTACCAAGGAATCACTCTATGGAAATTTGTGCACTCACATCAGATTACGATGTACTTACTAGTACTTCAACGTTTTTATACATGTATCTGTTTAGTATTTTTTCTCTATCCTGGATGAATTTATTTCTTCCTTTTAAATGTTTATAAATAATTGAGTAAGCAACAGCGTTATATTTTATTGATTTCTCTGTCCAACTCAGCTATTGTGAGAAGTATTACATACATACTACTGATTGCTTATACTACTGCAAATATTAGTAGTAACAAGCAAATAAATTTCCCCATGGAAATCAATATAAAATAATTTTATAGTTGTATAATATAGTTGTTATAGTTGTACCGTACAGTATGAATGCAGCAGTAGTAGAAACGACATTAAGAAATATATACAATTATCATAACAAATGGAAATTAAAAAAAGTAAATTCCAAATAGGAAATGAAATAATAATACTTACGTACATTAGAGTGTACGATTATACTTAGAATCCACAAATAAATTTTCTACATAGGCGCAACCTATGCAGCCGGTTCTATAAAGATCAGAAAAAAACAACAGCCAAAAGAAAATTATGTTTAGGGTTACCACCTTCCGACTTTCAGTTTTGGTTAGAAAGATATATTTTATTGACAATTTTTATGACTTTTGAAGAACTATTTTGGTAAAATCTCCCGCAGTGAATCCAAGAAAAATCAATGAACTTTTTCACAAGCCATTAAACATCAAAATCGGTTAATATTTAGTTGAAAATTTAAAGAAAACATGGTTTTGGTTATTTTTTGTAATCAGTGTATATCACAGAGAAATTCACTATATATATTATTTCCATTAGCTAGCGCTTCTTTTGCATCCACGAACATCAAATAAACAAATAACTTCAAAGTGGGAAAACCACGCAAAGTCACTGTTTTACGAGACCTCACATTGGGTACTTTTATGATAAATAAAAGTAATACTACACATATATGATGCTGGTATCAGATTGGATTATCTAAACTATCGTTACCGAATCCTGAAACATAAGTAGCAGCCCCACTGTGCATCAAGTATTGAACACTCCGCGGTTTTGAAATTAAACACAAGCCTATTTTAGGTCCACGCTAATGAGCTTGCTCTTTCTAGAAAATAAACTTCTCTTAGAACTTTTCCACATTTTGTATATAAACCTATCTATATATATACATATATATATATATATATATATATATATATATATATATATATATATATATATATATATATATATATATATATATATATATATATATATATATATATATATATATATATATATATATATATATATATATATATATATATATATATATATATATATATATATATATGTATATACTGATTATGACACTGTATAACTCCTGTTGTGCAGTGAAAATTGGGAAGAACCTCTCCGCACCGTATAATATTTACCGAACGGGGTTACAGACAAGGTGATTCGTTATCGTGCGGCTTCTTCAATAATATTATGGAGAAAATAATACGAGCTGCTGATTTACGACATAATGGCACTATCTTCAACAAAAGAGTCATGCTGTTAGCGTATGCCGACGATATTGACATAATCGGCATGAACACGCGAGCAGTCAGTGCAGCATTCTCAGAGTTGGAAAGAGAGTCGCGTCGGATGGTCTTACGGTGAACGAGGGCAAGACGAAGTATCTAGTGTCAACAAACAAAGAGTCCCGTAATTTTGGACAGCACGTCACTGTTGATACTACGCTTTTGAAGTAGTAATAGACACTGTCTATCTTGGAACCAGCATCAACAACTGTAATGACGTCAGCCCGGAAATCATGCGTAGAATAACTCTTGCTAAAAAGTGTTACTTTGGACTGAGTAAGCAATTGAGAAGTCGAGCCCTCTCTCGAAGAACGAAAACTACACTCTACAAGTCTCTCATCAGCTCCTGTCCTAACATATGGCGCTGAAGCCTGAACAATTTCCACCTCCGATGCTTGGAGTTTTCGAGAGAAAATTCCTACGCGAGATCTTAAGACCTATTTGCGTTGGTGGCGAGTACCGAATAAGGTACAACCATGAGCTGTACGAGCTGTATGCCAATGTAATAAAGCGCATCAAAATCCAGCAGCTGCGCTGGCTAGGTCATGTCAAGCGAATGAAAGAACACGCACCAGCTAAGAAGGTGTTGTATTCGGAACCCGCTGGAGGACGACGCAGAGTAGGAAGACCTAACCTCCGGTGGAAAGACCAAGTAGAACCATGGAGAACCTGACGGCGCTTTGAAATTCTAACTGGCGCCAGCTAGCGAAGACCAGAGATGGCTGGCAAAGCATGTTATATTCGGCCTAAATCGATATTTGGTTGTTATGGCCACATAAATAAGTATATATATATATATATATATATATATATATATATATATATATATATATATATATATATATATATATATATATATATATATATATATATATATATATATATATATATATAAATATATAAATATATACATATATATACATACAAATATATATATATATATACATGTATATATGTACATACATATATATTAGGGTGGGTCAAATTTTTTTGACCCAAAGGCTCATCGTGATTCTTATTTTATGGGTCATTCTAAGCAAATTCGCCAAAGAAACCATAGCTCTAAAATGAATTTCGAGCCCCCGGCTTTTTCAAAATAGGTATTTTTTCTAGAAATATTCGAGAATAGAGGCAAAAGAATGCTATTTCCTTTAGCCAAATGTGTATGTGGGGGTTTTTTGGGTCGCGGAATCCATTTTTGACATTAATTTTTATTTTTGAGTGCCGCCAGAGGGCGCTTTCGTACATTTTTTTGGAAAAATATACGATACTGTTGTGGAAATAGACGAATTTTTGACTTTGTATTGAATATATTCAAAATACATACTCGAATTATAAATTGTTAAATCATATTCCATACATTTTGTTCCTTTTTCCAGCTTTTTTAAAAATAAAATCGATAGATTTCAAGCTAAGACCTAAATCACATTTTTACCAGCTTTTGAAGGAAGAAAACCTCAAAATCTAGCTGGAAAATATTAATATTTATAAATTAATTAATTAATATTTAATTTTAAACATGGATCTATTGCCGTCAACATCAGAAGCCGCACCAACATCAATAAGTACCGAAAGTAGTTTGAAACATATGCCTTCTCACGATGTTCCTGCTTTTGGTATGTCTTCTGATTTGACTGGTCTGAATCTGCCAACTAAACAGGATATTTTAAGATGCTATTTTTTCTTGGCCGAACGTGCTAAAATGCAAAGTAAAATGTTTTCATATAAAACATTTAGAAAAGAAAAGAATTATTTTACATTGGGAAATGTAAATGTGACTTGAAAGCTGCTCTATGCTCATGTGGAATGATTCCAGAAGAGTTGAAAGAGTTTATGATGGATCAACATAATGACAGAAGATCTACGATACCGGAATACCAGACAGAAATTGAAGAGCAAGCACGTAACCATGTGGAAGATCCGATGCTACTGAGAGTTTATAAAAAGCCAATTGCAATTGGCAAGTTTATAAAACTTCAATTGCACAGATTTTACGAATATGATTGACATGAATGATAATTCGATCTTATTCGAACCACCATTCACTCGAAATATTCCTTATGAATATCTACAACAATATTTAGAAGACATTGATCCACCGCTGCCTGATCCGAAAATTCCAGTACACATACAAGGAACGGAAAGACATGTTCAATTGCTGGCTAGTGTATCCAAAAGAGTTTTAGAACATAATCGAGAAGGAGTTATGGCGGTGACATTAGAAAGTCGTGAAAAATTCGCTAGACTTGACAGCAAGAAAGACTTTCAAAAATAACTCCTTCGCGTTTATTTCCTAAAACTCTTCGTTTTGTTTCTTAATTACTGAATTCAATTAATTTTTTTTATTAATTACATTTTATATGCTTTTATTATTTGTTATGTTGAATTTTAGAAGAAAAAAATAAAGTAAAATATGCTTTGTTTACTCTTTGTCTTAAATTCGATATAGGTCGTGAATGAATAACCCCCCCCCTTCCCCCATCATTTTTAACGCTAAACACTCTGGGCTATTTAAAGTTTTGGGTTGTCTTATGAGAAAGTCAAATATTCGTCAATTTACACGAAAAATTTCGTAAATTTACCCAAAAAAAAACGATAAAATTAAAAAATGAACGAAAGCGCCCTCTGGTGGTGCTCAAAAATAAAAATAGATCTCAAAAATGGATTCCTCGATCCAAAAACCCCCACATACACATTTGGCTAGAGAAAATAGCATTTTTTTTTTACATCTATTCTTGAGTATTTGGGGAAAAAACCTATTTTGAAAAAGCCGGGGGCTCGAAAATCATTTCAGAGCTATGTATGTAGAGCTAAGTATCTTCAAATGACCCGTAGAACAAGAATCTCGATGAGCCCCTTAACATTTTTTCGGCCCCCTACAATTTGACCCACCCTAATATATATATATATATATATATATATATATACATATATATATATAAATATATATATATA
This sequence comes from Megamerina dolium, assembly GCA_963854835.1. Taxonomy (NCBI): domain Eukaryota; kingdom Metazoa; phylum Arthropoda; class Insecta; order Diptera; family Megamerinidae; genus Megamerina; species Megamerina dolium. The sequence goes on from OY978525.1 coordinate 43,757,610, forward strand.
TATATATAAATATATATATATATATATATATAATATATATATATATATATATATATATATATATATATATATATACATACATATATATACATACAAATATATATATATATATATACATAAATATATATATATATATATATATACATACATATATATATATATATATATATATATATATATATATATATATATATAAAGGGTTTTCCATTAGAGACATTACAATTTTATCTATTAATAAATCGCAGAAATATTTGAGATATTGAGTTCAAATTTATTGTGAATTTATTGCAAGCATTCTTTCCAATTTTCCACCACTCTATCACACATTTCGACCGGAACGTTGGCAATTTCGCGTTGGATGTTGTCTTTGAGCTCGTCTAAAGTTGCTGGCTTGTTGGCATAGACCAGTGACTTGATAAAGCCCCATAAAAAGAAATCCAATGGTGTTAGATCGCATGAACGAGGCGGTCATTCTACCGGACCATTTCTCGAGATAACACGTTCACAGAATTTGTCTTGCAATAAATCGATTGTGACGTATGCTGTGTGTCTAGTGGTATCGTCTTGTTAAAACCACATATCGCTGATGTCAAGTTCATCCAATTCTGGCCACAAATAATCTTCCAACATTGCACGATAGCGCTCTCCATTGACGGTAACATGACGGTCGTTTTCATCAAAAATACTCTAACTCGTGTACCAGAAAACGGCTTCCTACATTGCTTTGTTTTTACACATATTTCGCATACATCTTTCTCGCAAACGAACGGCAACCCTTCACACATATGCTTCACCAACTCCATATGCATATGTTGACTTATGTGGCCCAAACATTTATGCAACAAGGTGCCTTCTTCTATTTCGCTTAAATATGCCTTCGGATAATCAATTCTAACTTTCATCACAAACAGATTTCCTTGACGTTTAGCTATTGCGATGATTCCTTTATTATTTTTGATTATAGCTCGGTTTCTCTCAAATTCTACAATTAATCCGGCTTCAACAATTTCACTGACAGATAATAAATTCTCGCGAAATTGTGAACTGAACAGGACATTCTTTAAGGTTAAACCAGTACCCGTATTACTGATGTCATTGATTTCGCCTACTTGAATAACGAGTATATTTTGGTCTTCCTTTGCCACAATAATGCACCTTAGAGTAGACAAAGTCCTTATATTACAAAATAGGGACTAATCGTAAACAAAATGATCCGTTGCACTCGAATCCAATACAAACAAACAACAACAAATTTATAAGTTTTTGTCGATGTTTTGGTGAGTCCTACCCTAAATGATACACCTGGATAAGTTCTAACGGCCAGTTTCACTTCCTTTACTCTGCAATCCTTTTTCATATATTGTTTTATATTCTTCTGCAAATTACTTTTAACTGTTCTCTTTCATATTTCAATTATCTATTGTGTTTGTTTACGTTGTAATTCTATTGACAGCGGCTTATACTTATTTATTTTTGAGGTATACATTATATATATCTTGCTTACAGTAACTTTACTAACTTATTAACTTATATTATATTTATTATGGAAATACTTCCTCGTGCAATGCTCTGTCTGGTGAATCTTTAAAGGAAGTAAACATCACTGTTTCATCGTCCTCTTATATAGGTATTGACATATCTGTCACTACTATATGCACAACTCCTGCCTCAAATTCCGCAAACTGCATAGTAGGTTCGCAAGCAGCTGTCGCCCAGAAACAATCAAATGAATCCACAACTGATGATATGTATTAGCTACTACATCCATTCTAAATTAAAAATAGCTAATTTTGCTATTCGTAAATTAAATTTTACTTATAATAAAAATATTTCTTCTTTCAAAATTGATGTTTCAGTTGACAACTTCTATAACCTTGTAAATGTTTCTTTTTGACCAAAGGAGGCATTAGTGAAAGATTTTGCGTATATGCCAAAACCTGTTGTTCAAAATGTTGGTCGTATTTCACGTCCCATCTCTGCTTCAAAGAAATAAATTCGGCATACCGTTATTGCTCGCTTTATTATAAAAACTATTCAAATATTCATTTGAATAGTTTTGCTTATAATTACCACATTTTAACTTTTTCGAAAACTTGGCTTAAACCAACTATTCATAGTTCTGAAATATTCTGTAGTGATTACCAAGTATACGGAGAGGATCGTTTACTCAAACTTGGAGGCGGCGTTCTTATCGCCGTTCGAACTGTTACGCTTCAGAAATAATTCAGTTGAATAATGGTGAAAATTTAGAATTTATATACGTACGTGTTCAATTTGGTTGCAACTTTTGATATATAACTTGCTCCTACATTCCGGCGCAAGTTGACTTAAACATTTATTTTCAACATGCCGGTGTACTCTAGGATACTTCCTACAGATTCATTGTTAGTTTTAGGCGATTTTAATCTACCATGTATTTCTTGGAATATTATTGAAAACACTATTACCCCGCTATCTTCCTGTGAATGCTTCAATGACTTCTTAGATCAAATTACTGATCTGTCGCTCTCTCAAATAAATACAATCAGGAATATCTTTGGCAAGTGCTTGGATTTAGTATATTTTGATGATGTATCGAAATGCTCAATATCTCGTTGTAATGCTTTCGTATGTCCAGAAGACCCTTATCATCCGTCACTTAAATTATATTACGACATCCACAATAATTACCCGCAATACAATTCTATGTCAAATAAAAGAAATAGGAATTTCCGTTATTTATATGATATAACCAATTCTTCGAAACTTTTGAATATTTTGTCTGCCACAATCTGGCCACAAAATTTTGATGATGTTGATGAGGCTGTCATTACCTTTAATAACTTAATGTATGACGCTTTCCAATTATGTGTTCCTAAATATGAAGTATCAACCAAAAATAACAACGCTGCTTGGTTTCCAGAGGAGTTGAAAATAATAAAAAATGTTATAAAGATTATGCAAATAATAAAAAATCAGATATTGTTCGAAACCCCAAAGATTTTTATGATTTTGTTAACTCTAAACGTAAATGCTGTGCGTTTCCATTTTCAATGAAACACTATGATATCACATCTAGTAGTAAGCATGTTATTTCTAATATGTTTGCTGATTTATTCAAGTCATACTCAACTGAGTATATATATATATATATATATATATATATATATATATATACATATACATATATATATATATATATATATATATATACATATACATATATATATATATATATATATATATATACATATATATATATATATATATATACATATATATATATATATATATATATATATATATATATATATATATATACATATATATATATATATATATATATATATATATATATATATACATATATATATATATATATATATATATATATACATATATATATATATATATATATATATATATACATATACATATATATATATATATATATATACATATACA